>DWJK01000407.1:0-22716 GCA_018248815.1 Croniades pieria auraria
ACTTGGCCAGCGTGGAGGACTACGGTCTTAACCCTCTCAATATGGGAGGAGACTCATATTCCAACAGTGGAATGTTAGTGGGTCGATTAAAAAAAAAAACTAATTTGGAATACTGTTTCATAAAAATCTCAGTACACTTGGATTTAGAATTCGAGTTTCCGTCGTAACTTCCCTAAATTTTATTCCACTGCCCTCAGCTATAGTCCACTTGCGCCTCAATTGTTTAAATTGGCTAAATCATTCCAACGATTGACACTACACACGGCCGGAGCAGACGAGACCAAATTCATTTAATATAAGGATAATATCCTAACAACTAATTGAGTTGTTTGTGTGACTTTACTAGGAAAATGGATATTTTGTATTTGTTGTCTTAAGTTCGTTGGAAGCTTTTATTAATGGGGGTGGTGCTTTTAACGGAGGTTAATATGCGCGTTAGTCTCATTCAGGTTCCGAGGGTAAAGGGACTAACGAATAAGTCAGATACTGGTTGATGGAGAAGTCAGAAGTCTACAAAACCAGCGCGCATGTATGAAGAGAGTCATGAATGTGGAAAAACCGCGTCAGGTCTATTAGCATATAGATTTTGGCTCTCGGTGCTTTCTGCTTACTCCGCAAGACCTGTCGTGATAGTATTACAATAAAAATATTATTTTACGGTCTGGACATTAATTAGCTACATCGTCTCCACAAGCCAGTGAATGTTCTGTGAATGTAAAATCAGTAGCACGGTTCGCCAAATAAACAAGCCAACAAAATTCTCTCCCCGAGGAGCAATGAACTTTAGATCGAAATAAAAAATTGTCTCGCTTGAAATACAACACTATGTAAATTCTTTGTACAGCGTATTTGTGATTCGTGAGTTCACCACTATCTATCCGTTTATCGTATGTTGAACACGAGCTTTCCCCCACAATGAAGAGGGTTACGGCCATAGACCACGGAGCGCAAGTGCAGGTTCACATCAGGTTGGCAGACTTCACATAACCATCAACCTATCTCAATCCACTGCTGGACATAGGCCTCCCCCAATGAGCGTTATCGCGCCCTGTCCTCGGCTTGTCGCAACCAGCATCTGCCTGCAGCGTTTCGCAGATCGTCATCCCACCGGGCCGAAGGGCGTCCTACACTGTTTGCCGAGCCGACTTCACATGCCCGACAGAAAATTGAGGAGAACTCTAAGGTGTGCAGGTTTCCTCACAATGATTTTTTCTTTGCCGTTATAGCAACTGTTATTTGAACCTAAAACACAATTTTTATAAAAAGATGACCGTCAAGAATTATACCCAGGAACTCCGAAGGGAGGGAATTTTGAATCACTAAACTATAATACTCTTCTGTAAGTTTACAATAAGCTACAAACAAATTTATTACATATTTCTTAATCTTTAGAAGGCCCATCGATTAGTTGTTAAATGAATGTCACCTTCCATATTAATTTAAAGCAATTCACGACATGTTCCAGCTTCGGATTCTTAGAAATTCTAATTGAAGGCGACGATAGATGAAGCTATAGACGATCCTTGTCGATATTAGCATACTATTTATCTTATTCCCACATGTCTCAATCATCTATTTAAAAAATGTAATTTTTAAAAAGTAAAACATAGCCAAATAATGTAATAATAAAAAACAAGAAGGCTAATAAAGTATAAATTTATTCCACGCACTCTAATAGAGCTATTAGAAACCGACTAATCATACTGCCAGACCTCACATTCGCTATCAGTGCCCGAGTAGGCAGCAATGGAACATTAAATCGATGTATTGAAGTCCGTATTAGTATGCAGCGGTGGTCGCTTACGGTACTGTGTGTAGCATTGTTAGCAGTCAGGGTTTCGGTCTTTGATCCCAAACTGGATAAGGGGAAAGTAGAATTTCACCGAAACAGCACAACAATAGTGAAAACATTTAAGTAATGCCCTACCGCCTTATTCTAATCGATCATAACACGGACAATAAATTGTGCAAAATGCAAGCAGTCTCATTACGTAATAACTTTCGGTACTGTTATCACATATTTTGTTGTGCAAAAATTTTATTCTTTTTCTTGTCTTTTGTTCACAATATTTTTTTAATATACTGTCAAATAGCTTTCAAGAACCAGTATAAACATTACGTACTTTTGCATGGAAAATGTTTTTATATTAAAAACTTCGTGCTAAGTGTCAGTTATATGAAATGTAATCAAGTTAAATTAGTCTTATGAGTCAACGTTTAAATTTAACCTTGAATGAAATATGACCTGTGGGACGATGTTCTTCGATAGAAATGAATAGATACCTGACTAAATATCACGCTCTGCCCACTAGGGAAGCGGCGTCATGGTTGGATTCCTTAGTTGATAATGTTGAAATGAATTTTACTTGCACTTTACTGTTCAATGACAAGTGTTTCAATGTCCTCTGGGTTAATCAACTTTAGTCAACTTATTCAAAATATTTTAATACTTGAACTCAAGTCCGGCTCCCCATACGAAAGCAATAACTATAATATTTATAGTACCCTTTTTTCGCCCAATTGAAATAATAAGAATCAAAACCCGCTTCAAAATAAACACTGAAATAACAAAATACAATGTTTAAATTTTCTAACATGACTTATGACAGTCACAAATTTGAAATTTAAATATTTTGGCATAAATATTGTAATTACTTTGCCATGAGTGTAGGTAAGCATTAAATTAAACGAATTGACAGATTGAAAAAACAATGTTTGATAACTTTAACTATATTAAAAAGAATAAATACAACAAATAAATTAATAAATTAGGGTAGCCTCAATTTAATCTAATATTAACGGCTAATGGCACTCTAATCGCCTATTGTGAGCATTTACGCAGCCTCGCCGGATCCAGCCGTCCGACTCTCCCTGCAATGACGAAATAATTATAGTGATTAACAGTGCAAATACACATGTGCACGGCATTCATACCTCACGTTTATGCGATTACATAAAGAGTTCTGTTTAATCTATGACTTCTACAACATAACAGATATTACGTTACAGGTATTATAGCGCTTACCTTACCTGAAATAAGGCTGAAACTCGTAAATATCGTCAATAACTCGTCGTACGCGACACGTGACCCCACAGCGCGGCACCTGACGTCCGTACACTGACATCGCGCGCTCGAACAACTGTTGCACTGAATTCAACTCTGCAACTGAAAAATTTTGTTATTTTCTTATATTCATTACAATCTATCTCTAAAACTAATCAGAAATTCAATTTGATAGTTTCCACCGATGTTTCAGTTGTTTATTTAACTTACTATCGTAACCCCGCACATTTCGAATACCTACTGAGGAATTAGCAAAAGCGCGTTCACATTCAAATGTTCTTTTATCATAAGGTGTTTATGTATACTTAATATATTCTTTATTAATGAAATATGTTGCTTATGAATATATTGTCATTTGATATATTTTAAATTTTAGTAAAATTTAACAATAATTATGGCAAACCTAAGCAGCGTAAGCTTTCGACTTTTCTCCCAATGCCTATGCCCATGATGTAACAATTTCTGTGGCCCCTTAAAAGTTTTAAACTTATCGACTATTGACACAAATAGTTCAATAGTTTTTCTGTATAAAGACAACATCCTACTTAGCCATTTCTTAAATCATCAATCGACACACTAAGCCATTGTAAAATATCCGAATATTCTGTAGGCCTTTTACTGCCCTACGCAGGGCTTTAGCGACAACAAGATGGCGTTATAGGCCACTATGAGGCATGCTAGACTAAAGTACATTCCGCGATGTTCTGAATCTAAACCACCCAACATTCTTCAAATTATCTGTACCAGAAAATTCATGAAAATTTCTCCTACATTAGGTATAATACTACGCTCGTGTGGACAAAAGCAACCAGTGATACAGTAATATTAACAATTAACAAGTAGTTCTTAAGTACAAAAATCTACTAATTAATTGCAATATTTTAACTTGAATACTTTAAACACATTAAGCGAATTGAGCATATTTTTAAGTAAAATTATACTTAGCCGTTGGAGAGGTAAGTGTAAGAATGCAATGTATGACGCAATAATTAAAAATTTAAATTAAGTTCACACTGTGAATAAAACCGATGTAAGCGAATTTCTGCTTAATTTTAAATAATATTTCTAATGATTCTACATGTACCGGTTTAACTCACATGTTTTCCTGGATATCCCGAAAAACACGCGAATTAAGACTTAAACATTCACAGGACAACGACATTTTTAAGATGTGAGATAGAAAAGTAAAAGGATTTTTAACTTACCATTACCGCTGGCAAACTGCCTATCGTCTTCATCGTTATTATTGTTGCCGTCTTTCTTGAACGTGATGAGTTTGGGTATCACCAACAACATGCACACTACGGCGATCATGGTCACAATCTTTTTAAATATGAGGAACTTCAACATTAATTTCGCAATAGTTAGGATATCTAATTTGAGAGAGAGCTTGTCTAAAAATCCAAAGCCAGGCGCAGTGTAGGGGATGCCGTAAGAAGGCTTTATCGGTGGTCCGTAAACGGGTGCAAGAGGTTTGTGGATCGGTGGGCCGTAAGAGAAAGAAGGAGGTCCGTAAGTAGGTGCCGGTGGGCCATACGTTTGCGCTGGAGGTCCATAGTTCGGTGCCGGAGGGCCGTACGTATTAGTTGGAGCGTTATAAGTGATATCCGATTCAAATTTAACTGGCTGTCCATACGTCGAAGGTGGCAAGTAGCTGTTCGAGGGAGGACCAGAGGAGCTAGACGAACCATATCCACTGTAGCTGTCCACCCCGGAAGACGGAGTGTAGTCGTAGCCAGAACTGTAACTGTCGTCGCGATTCGATATCTTCTTCTCTCCGTCCTTTGCAGTTATAATTATAACACCTTGCTTAGCTTTTTCAGCCTCAATACGCGACTTGGAATAAGCGTCCAAGTATGTATCAGTTTTCGAAATCGCCTTAGTATTATTGCTAGTTGGCCCCATGATGGCCGATACACAGGCGCTTAAAGATATCACTATCGCAAAATATCGAATAAAGGCCATTTTGCGAGTAATCCTTGAGCTACCGTAAGAAAGAAGTTGTCTCCATCGATCGCGGCTGACGAATGACAAGCTACTTTGAGTCCCATTCAGTTTTCACTTTTGACTTACCGTAAAAGAACCTAAATATGATAATGGAACACAATTAAATTCTCCAAGTGACCCCGAGTGCGTTCCGCATTGCTCATGGTAAGTAGGCGCTCGCACGCCGCACCGTGCATGCTAATGGACCTCGGAGACCAGCGCCGCCCCGGCACCTAACCTTGTAGGATGAACTGCCCCATGACTTGAGCCATTCGATGCATAAAGAAATCTTTATTAGTCAGTTATAATCGTGTGAAAGCTGCCTTGTGTTGTAAAAACTTTAATCAAGGTCAATATAGCAGTAAATTACCAGCAATGGTAATTCAAGATAAATAGATTTAGATTGGAAGGGGTGGCTGAAGGTGCTTTTTCAGAGTAATTAATCAATATCACGTCACGAGACGATAACCACGTAAATTGGCTTAGTCATTACACAGTAACGGCTCTTAAAACTAAATGAGCAACTTTCAAACGAAAACAAAATGCTTGACACCGTCGCGCGTAAAGAATGCAAATGAATAACACGTAAAATTTGGTAACAGCACAAAAATCTTATTTGGAAATTAGCCAAGATGACAAATTTATGTTACGTCGTACAGAAGGCGGCTACAGCATAATTGCATTTAAATTTTTGCCGATTTCTACTGCTCAACAATGCAATTTCACTCGCAAAGTAAAATGAAAATGGAAGATTTATTATTCCAAGATCGCTTCGTTTCAAATTCAAGGGCTGGTGCTGGTCGAGTACATCGTGTGATCAATCACAATTAGTGATGTATCTATAGGCCTATTTCGTTGAACAGTGACTGATTACCTAATTAGATAAGGATACAACACCCCAATTTGAAGTAAATTATATTTCCGACAGTAACTCTTGCACAGTTAACAAATACATTAGTCTAAGTGTCAGTTTATTGTAAGATATAAATTGGAATTTTTAGGAATTAAAAAACATTCAAGCGATTTCATTTATTTCTCGCAAGTAAATCTTACAAATAATCAAAATACTACAAGTCTATTCAAATACATTTTCCATAAACAAATATCTTTCTACAAAAAATTTGTGCCTTTTCCTCTTCGGTTTGACATCTGTCTCTTTCTTTGGGGAAAAGAAAGAACTGATAGATTTAGTGCCCGCAGGCTTTTTTGTGGAGCCAGGTTCATCAATTTCTTCAAAAGTACATGTTGCTGCTTTTTCTTGTAGCATAAGTTCGGCAGTGGACCAACTGAATCTCACTAGCAACGGATAGCCAAAAATATTATCAATCTGCTCCCTTATAAACTTTTTCGTCAATGGATCTGAAACAGAATTAATATTTCAGTAGTGCATTTAATTAGTAGTGCAGATATTTTATCATTTGATGAGAGCACCAGAGGTCCCATTTAGCTGGCCCATTGATCCAGTGGTCAGTGTACCTGACTGCTATGTGCAAGTATTTGTTCTGTGGTTGAGAGTAAAAGAAAATTTAAAATTAAAGTAAATACACAAGTTTTAATCCAACCTGCAAAGGTTCTGCCCAGTTTGGGAACAGATAGCCATGAGTGGAGGTATCCCAAGATACTATAATTGTATCAATATAGTATCTATCGGTAATAGAAATGCAGGAACAAGTACAGTTGGTGTATGTTAGGAAAAGTGTAGTTAGCAATAGTTAGCATATTTCCTATTTGCAATTAATTGCAGATGTGTTGCTGTTCGTGAGCACTGAAATATCTAGTTTACATAGCTATCTTTAGTTTAATTAAAGACCGCCAACCGTTTAGCTAAAGATACATATTTCATCGTAAAATGCAACCCACTTTGTAAAATCAAAGGTGCGTGCCAGGATTTGAACCCTAAACCACAAAGAGGAACATTGAAATCTTAGGTTCTAAACTATCACTAAACGGATTTTGTAAAATTTATTACGTGGAAATACTTAACACTTAAGTTGTTAAAGGTTGTAAAAAGTGTCCTATCGTGTTACCATGCTATACACTTGTTAATACAGCATCTAAATCACTCCATTGGGACAGACATATAAGTAAATTTTACAGAAAAATATTGTACAATTTTAATTATATGCAAATCATCACCTATCGTCTGTATCTATCAACAATATTTCAATACGTATATTATAGTTCAACAGAGAAATAGAGTGAAGCACTAGAACTTGAGGCAGCCGAATTCTCTACTACAACGACAGATCGCTTCACATTTAATTATTTTCGCTCATATTCATGCCCAAATTAGGATGTTGACTAAGCTTTAGGATTATATTATTACTTGCGTCATACACAAAGCTAATTAAAATTTCGAATAATCACAAATATTCATATATTCATTTATATTTACGAAATTGACTACAATTTTGGGAGGGAGGGCAAGAGAATTAGTGCAAAAAGAATTGATTAACTATGCAGAATTTTCTCATCATCCATACCACAAATCCAAAAAAAGTTTACAGACAATTCCATCCTAACCAACATGACACAGTACAGTAGCATAATCATGGACACCCACAGCATCACTATTTTAAAAGTTCAAAGTTACTCTGTGAACTATGGCATAAAATATGCTCCAGAATTTCTCTGATAGAATGAATCTGCAAGGAAAATATTGGACAGAGAAGTACAGTTGACAACTGGCTATTTCTGTCAAAGAACTAACAATTTTTAGAGAAAATGAATTCTGGAGAAGAGACTGAAGCTCATTAAACATAATGCAGCACACCTTCTGGATAGGCTGGCAGAACAATGATTAAATAGTCACTAAACAAGGTGTGATGGTACTCATTAGGTGAGGCCTGTGTTCAGAAGTGGCCTGAGACAGGCTGATAATGACATTAATAAAAATGATGATAATAGTAATGATTGATCTAGTTAAACCGTACCTCCTGGATAACCACTACCAAATTGTGTATAATCCATATCTAAACCCTCATGGAACTGCCATACTTTTAGTGCATGATCTCTCGTCACTTTAGCCACAATACTGGCTGCAGACACAATAGGGTAGATGGAATCAGCTTTTTTTGCAACCTGTAATAGATACAGAACAATTATTAGATTTTTTGTACGATCTTTTTTTAAGACTAGCTGCGCCCCACGGTTTCACTCGCGTTAATTAGAGAATAATCTGTTAAAATACTATTTTAAGAACATCATGCTATGATCACCAAAAGTATAGTAAAAAAATAGCTTTGACCGCGACTTCGTACGCGTAGATTTCGTAAGTTTTGACAAAATAAATTGACATAACTTCTTTATTTGTTAACCGAATTAAATAAAAAAACATTAAATGTTCAGTGAAGCTCATTGCAATATACTCCTGAAAACTGCCATTTAATCGGATAAGCCGTTTCTGAGATTAGCGTGTACAAACATACAGACATACAGACAAACTGACAAAATGAAAAAACATCGTTTTGGGTTCTCTTGCGAATATGAATTTTGATCGATAGTAATATGTTTGGCATGTACAGACAGCAATCAGTTTCAGTTTTATTATTAGTATAGAGTAAGTATTAAAACACTGTTATATTACTATTAGCTAAGTTGTAATCTCACCATAGACCACACTCATAAGACACCATAATTATGCAGTATCACTGACAGAATCGAAAAAAAAGGAGTAAAAACCAATCACAAATATCATTTTAAATGAACTCCTGTAAGAATTGTTAAATATCTATAAATAAATAATTTGCTAATGTTCATTAATTTAAACATTAATGACAGAAAATACTTACAGTGATTTTATAATTCGGAAAAATTTCGCTAAGCCTGGCCTTATACTTTTCTGGAGGTCCAACGGTGTCCACATACACTTCCGTTATATTAGCACCCATTTGTGCTACTTTCTTAATTAAAGCTATAGCTGAATTCATTGATACCTTAAAGTAGAGTAAAGTTTATATATTAGAAATTATAAAATAGAAATATTTAAAAAATCAATAGATTGATAAAAACATCTTTACAGAAATAAAACTGCAAATGAAAACAGTTGCAGTTATCATTGATGCTTTTATTGTTTCACTATTAAACACACATCTCTGAGAGCAAGATTGCCAAACGCAGATTGGAAGACTTCACACAACTTGGAGAACATTGTGTACAATTGTAAGGTGTTCAAACTTGCTCAAGATGTTACTTTCACCATTAGAACAAACTATATTAAATCAATGTTTGCAAACTTCATCAACTGCAATATTCACTGTGTTTAAGAGATCAAGTATATATTTTGTTTTGTATACATATTTTGCATAGAATGTACATGATCACCATATCAATACACAAAAACAACTGTTTATGATCCCTTACAATGAAATGTAAAATATTATACTTCACATCTATATTTGAATTCGAATATCATTAGCAAATGTTAATGTTTCAAATATTTCTTTACCTAACTTTATCTTTAGATTCATTACCTAATTTATTGTTTTCACACAAATATTTCTAGCTAAAATATTTGTTAGCGAAAAAAAAACTGCCCAATCGGTCGAATGGTTGCAAGCACGACTGCCGATAGGGAGGTCCTGGGTAGAAATCCTGGGTCGGGCACTATTGGATTTTTCTAATTTAGAAATTCTAGTAGTGACTCAGAGTCAGGATCTGTGCCTGGTATACGGCAATAGGCTCACCAGCTATTCCACAGGATATAAATGTAACTAGTGATTTGTAGCAATGTAGCACACTCCTCTGCCTGCCCCTTCAGGGATTACAGGTGTCATGTTACTTTTTTTATAACAAAATAAGAACCCTCATCTGTTTTTGGTCTTGTCTAAGAAATCTTTAATGACTACTTTTATTTACAAGAGAATGTGTGGACAAATAATAGTACAATTAAAAATCTTTAATTTTCTGTACATACAACACTCCAATTACATAACAATACACAAGTTTGTTAAGCCAGATTTGTTGCATGCTTTGCATTACTACTTCTAATGCCATGCCTACCTAATACACTACTTGACAAAAAATTACAACATAACAGATAATAAATATTTTTTTTGCACATTATAAAGCAGCGATAGCCTAGTGCTAGGTTCAAATCCATGGCGCGCACTTCTTTACAAAAGCGCGTTTTAAATTTAAATATCACGTGCTAACAGTGACGGAAAACATCATGAGGAAACCTACACACCCAAGAATTTATAAAAAAAAATCTAAGGTGTGTGAAGTCTGCCAACCCGCACTTGGCCAGCATGGCAGACTAATGGCCTTAACCCTCTCAATATGAGAGGAGACCCATATTCCAACAGTGGAATGATAAATGGGACGATTATTATTTATGCACATTATAAAAATAAAAAACTCTAGTTAGACTTATAAATACCATTTAAAATAGGGAGAAGTCATTACCTCATTCAAGGAGTGTTTAGCTCGTTTGTACATAGAGTTAGAAATATAGTTTGGAGATATTACTTCTGTTGCCCATCCTACATTATTCATTGCCTGCTCTTCTGTGAGCATCTTAGTCAGTATTTCATCACGTTTTTCCTCTGTAAGTGCTTTGGAATCTGCACATCCAAGAGACGTCAAAATGTCATTTTGGCTTAGTGGACAGTATGCTACTCCATACACCATTGGACCTAAAAATTAAATTAAAACATTCATTTAGTATTAATGCTGTTAATGTCTTTTCTCCACACCACCTTCTGATCCCAAAGTAAGCTAGAAAAGGGCTTATGACTAATAATGTTCATGACACTAACAAAGTTGCACACTGTGAGTGTTTTGTGAAGTTAAATGCACCAGATTGGTTGGCACTTGGCTGGGTGACTATTAGTGTTAAACTTCTGAAGTACACGTCAGGATACACAGGTGCTATTATTAGGGAATAATTGCTAATATTTGCCGTAAAAGTATAATGTGATTCAAGATATGGCAGATGGACTGAGCGCAAACTAGTGTCTGGCTATCTGCCGCAAATTAATACGCAAGAAAGATATATACAAACTCAAATTATTATATTAATGAGGGCAAATTGTTTTATTAATAAGGGCCAATTATTGTATTGTAAGTACACTAGCGAGTGGTATCTAGTATGTTTCTATGTATGCTTACCCAAAACAGGTCCACGTCCAGCTTCGTCTACACCCAATATACAAGTTTCCGATTTACATACATCAGGAACTTCAGAACAATTCATGAAATTTTTAAAATTGCTTTTAGACTTTAAAAATTGTTCAACGGATTGCAATGAATCCATAACTATTATGACTATCAAAAAAAATAGTTTACATTACTCTTACGCGTCCATATTCATATCCTGTTAATTTTCCCTCGCAAAATTAAATACACAATATTTTCACCCTCTTGACAACTCAGACATTGACAGTTTGTACTCAAGTTTATATATTAGGTACTAAGCCAGACTGATAATCGATACAAATCCGATTAAAAGGAAAAATAAATTATTGTAGATTGACATTTCTCCACTATTAAAATTCATTACGCACCAAAGATCGCATTACATCAAATATAACAGAAATTTCGAAAACAACCTTGTGATATGTCCGTTCGAGCACATTGTACGAATTCAAATATATCACATTCGCGCTTAAGCGTAGAGATATCAAAGAGTCGGTGTGGAGGCTGATAGCATCCCGTTCGAGAAATTTATTAAAAACACTCAAAACTTTTACCAGCATAGAGACATCTCTATGTTTCATACAATAAACAACATCTGTTATTTCTCATCGTATTATGATTTCTTCGCCCTCAGGCTTGAAAATGCCTGTTTGGACTTCGTTATGGCTGGCAGCCTTCGTGATTCCTAATGGTTGTATGAAGCTTTCCTTCGCATTTGGGGCGATTAATAACATCGATTAACAACAACACATAATGCTATTATCATATACTTTTTTTTACTAAAACACATCCCCCACCAAAGAAACGCTTATTTGGTGTCCTAGTCAACTGTTCTTGTAGGGTTCTGAAAAGGATGGAGACAATCGAGATCTCTTCACCACTGAGAACTGGATTCGTCCAGATGTTTTAATAATTGCTGAATCTCTCATCACGTTTAAGCCTCCGTTATTCCTCAGTCTATTGAATAGTCTTCAGGATTATTACTATCTGAATTTAAAAAGATTAAGGATTACAAAACATTAGTTATACGTTATATTAGGGACAGATATTGTTTGTCGGTCTTTAAGCTTAGATAGAGCCGGCTAACTTTGCAAATCAAATATTCTTTTTCACATATGTGAATTTAACCCTTAGCTTTACCGAATATACAACTAAAATATCATTATGCAGATTTTTCCTTAGTTGGTATATCCAACATACACAAGAGTACAATTGGATACCTTTTGGAATTTCAAAACCATTTTCACATGAAGCATAATGTTTTCCTCCTATCCTATTTCAGAAAAAATGTTATAATAACCAAAAGCTGGCTTTAATGAGATTTATAGGTATGTAACATCTAACTTACATTTAACTCATGAGTAGAAATTCAGGCGAAAAAATAGCAAAAAACAGGTCGCTAATGATTTTTATGTGAACTTGATGATATTTGTTTCACACCTTTAGTTTATCATCAATAATTGTTATTATATCCTATATTAATGTTCATTAAGACACATAATACATATTTGCTTTTTTAAATACGTTGTTTTGTTATTAATTAAGTAATGATGCATCATTAACTAATGATTTGTTGTTGAATTTTTTTCATTCCTCAATTAGAACATGTTTATTATTGTAAGAATCAAAACAAGTATTAGGACCATGTAATGAATTCTGTTTGTTTTGTAGGATTCCCTAAAAATATCACTCTTGTCAACTGTTACATTTATAAGCGCTTAAAGCGCTGTTGTGTGTTCCAGTTCCATCCAAGTTTTCAATATAATTTCAAACTGAATGACAAAGACGCATCCATATACAGACAGCAGTGTGTAGTGCAGTGTATAGCATAATATTTTTAGATGTAGAAATAAGGTGTCATCTGCTTATTTATTAATAAAAATTGTTAAATCGTGCGCGTAAAAGGTAATTATACTCTTTAATACATTTGAACTTGTTAAATAATGTTTCTTCCTTTCTAGTAATCACTGAAAACTGGTTTGTAGGTTATAGTAGTGCGATATAGAATGCAGAACAACCCCCAGGAGCTTTCATGGCAGGCGATTCAGGCTATCGTGGGGGTTAAACTACCTTCGAACGTGTTACGATTCGATGACATCGGATTTCATTTAGTCAATAATTCGGTATCGAGCGCGGAGGATTCAGATTCCGATGTGGAAATCGTCGAAAATGATTGGGAATCTGACAACAACGCATCGTCTAAGCCCGAGCACTCGGACAACGAGAAAACCTCGGACCGGGAGCGCAGCGAGTCGCCCGTGCTGCACCTTGTCGAGCCAGACAATAACAATTCACCCAAAGATTTACTAGACTACAGAGATTATTTATCAAAAACGGACGCCAAAGATTTCTCCGATAAAGACCAAATGTCTCAAATCACCGATGATGGCGATAGTTCTAATGGGAATGTTATGTCAATTGAAAACTACTTGGAAGTCACATTATCTACTGACTCTGAGGCTAGTCATTTATGTAGCCAATGTAATCAAATGTTTCCCAGTGAACAGTCTCTGTCCTCTCATCAGTGTAGTGTGAAGCCCTCCGAAGAAAAGAAGTACCCTTGTCATGTATGCTCAGAGAAGTTCCCTAGCTACTGGGAGCTCAGAAAACATATAAATAGTCATTTTCCTGGTATGTTGGACTCAAAGTCTAGCTTTTGTCACCTATGTCAAAAGGATTACACCAAGACTGGCTTCATGAACCACTTACGTAAGCACACAGGAGAGAGGCCATTTGTGTGTGAGCTGTGCCACAAAGCCTTCTCACAATCCAGCTCTCTGTCTATACATATGAAGTTCCACCTCAATGTGCGCAAACACGCATGCACAGTGTGCGAGAAGAAGTTTGTGACCAAGAGTGAACTATCTCGCCACATGACAGTGCATACTAAACAAAAATCCTACTACTGTGGTGTATGTGACAAAGCCTTCACTCGATCTGACAATATGAAGAAACATGAAAAAACACATGGATAGAGACATATATTGGATACTTTTGATGTGCATGTTTGGAAACATTGTTTAGTTAATTAACTGCCACACTTGTCTGCTTTTTACAATACTGAAAAATCATAAGCAGTTATTTTGTCAGTGACGATTAACAGGCTTAGCATTGATTTTTGATTCTCTTATTGCCAAAAATTTAGTTGTAATTGTTAATAGTTTTCATTATTTTATACCAAACTGAAACAATAATTTTCTAGTTATAATTTAGTCATTATGGTGTGTTTATGTGAGTGCTGAGACACTCTTGGTGTGCTGCTGTATTTGCTTTTGAGTTAGGTTTTTATTTATGCGATTTTTAAATGCATGTTTGGGTTACATTTAGAATATTAGGAAAATACCTTTTATAGGTGCTCTTTATACAGTACTACATATCTGAATCCAAAGTTGCCTTTTAGATATGATACAGTGATATATAACTTTTGGATATGGGTCATCGTCCAATGATTCTGATAGCTATACTGTAGTGTTTGCATTAGATAGGGGAATATTTCTACAACATTGAGGCCTTCCGTTGAACATAATGTGTCACAAATGCTTATAATTGTTCCTGCTTCACTTGAAAGCTTTAATAACTATATTTTTGTATTTACCTTTACTGCAAGGTATCTGTAATACCAGTTGTGAAGTGTAACTTTGCCAAATTTTAGATAAGTGTATGAAGTGATTCTTATTGTACTGTGTTGTAACCAAAGCAATAATATTGTCTAATGTGCCTATTCTATTTTATAGTACTACTACAGAAATACCAAATACTTTGTAGGTTTTAGAAAAATTTTAGTAATAAATTTAGAGTATATGTATTTGACAAGCCAAATTGGATTTATAGTCAATATTTTATATTATATCCGTTAGGAGTGTATTTACTACCACTTCAAGAGGCACTAATTTCCTCTTTAATGGTCTCAGAAGCGAGGGTTATTTAAGCCATGTCGAACAACTAGAGTATAGGAAGTCTATTTATGATAGTTAATATTTTTTAACTTTGAACAAATCATCACAAATATATTGTTATATAATGAAAATATTAAACATGGGTATACTTCCCTAAAATGTCCTTGAATGTATTTTTGTAACTATTGTATATGAAAGTTTGAAAACTTTGTTTATATATGTATTCATGTTGAAAGAAATTTTACTATATTAGTACTTTATCCCAAAGATAAGTAAATTGGCTACCAAACCAAAGCTATTTGACTTGTATTATGTGCCACTTTTCAATTGCAAGTACTAGATGTCAATACTGTGAATTTATTGACTTTTTATATTTAGTAGTGGACAATGATTACATTTTAATATATTTATTATATCTAATTTTAAGAAAGATCAGCTGCATGACTTGTTTATAGGATAAGGAATGAGGTTGAGCCTAACGAAAAAATACACAAAAATCTACAAGACTGACAATAATATTCAGAGGAGATATTAACTTGTGCACAAATTAAACATATTATTATTTATTGATGTCTTTATGGAACAGCAATTTTTACTATTTATTGAGAATGCACCTTGTTATAAACTCATCATGACAATTAGATTAAGAACCGTTTAATATGAATTATATCTGTTTTATGGGGAAAATGTAATAATTGTCGATTTTATTAAAGAGTTGTTTGTTGCAAGTTATGTTTTATTTAAATTACTGACTAAAAAGTCATTTTCCCTTTGTTCTAGGTTACGCTAGCGATGTCTGCAAGGTTGCGTAATCTAAATCCGTATGAGTTACATAAGTACTTAGTTAACGTCTATAGTCTCAATGCGAAGGGTTCCACGGGATCTCTCAAACGGGACACGTCCAGAGACCGAACAGATCTCGATGTTATACGCGAAAATCATAAATTCCTTTGGGAAGATGATGAGGTTGCCGACACTTGGGAGAAGCAATTGGCCAAAAAATACTATGACAAACTCTTCAAAGAGTACTGTATTTGTGACTTAAGCCGATACAAAGAAAACAAAGTAAGTTCTATTTCACTAGATGAATAGAATTTCCGATATTTATTATTATGCCATTTTAGTAATAGTTTTAGAATTAATAATAATAATTTAAAACGGCGATTCCAACACATCTGTTGGTAACGACGAATTCGGTACTTTGTTTAGAACGTCGTTTATATGGACACCGTTTCCAAAGGCAATAATGAAAATAATTTATGTGTTCACTGCTCTCCCCTAGACTTCGCTGAGATGGGGAACGTTCCCCTATGAAACTCGAATTACCTTTTTTTGCTCCAGAGACCTTCCTTTGTGCGAGATGCAGGGAGCTTAACAATAACCATATAGTGCCTTTTGGTAGGCTAAATATAACGCAGTTATCGTTTACCGTTTTACACAGAAGCGAACATCTGCCTCTGTTTTTTCACCCCACACAACTAATTCAGACGGTTGCAATGTATTTCAAACATTACGTATGTTAATTATTAAGTAGATAGACATTTGTAAAAAAATATAAAATAAAGTCAAACTTGTCATATGCATGGAGTTGTTGAAACGGAATTTGAGGAATCCGATTGTCTGTAACTGAAATAGAACTTGTGTATAAAAATTCTTTAGTATGTTTTTGTTTCTATTTTTATTCCCTTGTAGAAAATTGTTAAATAAAAAAATAATGCAATCTTACAGCCTGGTAAATTCCATGTTGTTAAAATTGCTTATGAAACCCACTCTACAAGCATGTGAACGAAAAAGTACGATAAAATGTTCCTAAAATTTTCACACACGTCGTAGTAATTACTAAAATGCATATTATAAAATCTAAGGTAGCACTGCGTTGGCGTGTCGAAAAGGAGGTAGTTCTAGGCAAGGGGCAGTTCCAGTGCGGCGACAAGCGCTGCAGCAGCGACCATGGGCTCAGATCTTGGGAGGTGAACTTCGCGTACCTAGAGGGTAGGGTGAAGAAAAACGCCCTGGTGAAACTTCGTAAGTGAAACACGTCACGTATAAACCCTTCATTATTAAACGTTTTATGATAATCTATATACCAAAAATTACACATGGTCTTAACCGCACGTGGTTTTTTTTCGAGATATCCCTGTATGACATGACATTGCAAAAAAATCTGATTGTTCTAATCTAAACGTGTACGAGTCCTGTTGAAAATTCATTATCATGTAAGGTTAAACCTATCAACCGATTTATCGTATTGCTTTTTTGTGCGGGTCTTCTTCCAAAATGAGAAACACTAACAATAAGACTATCAAGTATAAGACTATCTGCTAAACACAGGCCTACTGCCAGCATTTCAAATGGAGAATAAAAGACAAAATTATAAACTGCTAGACTATTATTTATCCGTTAATTTGATTGCATATTGAGAATATCATTCGGCTATTGTAGAAAATAGGTTTTATTTCAAAAACTAGATAACGAAAACTACCAATATATCTGGTACCTTTGAGTAAAATTTATTTATAAGCGATATTTAATTTATATTACCAAACTTGTTAACCGACATTGAAGATATTTAATGCTTTAGGGCCGGTTCTTGTCCCTACTCTTTGCAGGCCTGTGTCCAGAATGTTCAGAGAAATTGAACTACAGATCCAAGAAACGCGAGGTAAAAAGATTGAAGAAAAGCAAAAAACATAAAAAGAAGAGAAGTAAAGAAACAGCACAATCTGAAGACAGCGAGAGTGACGAAGTTGCGGAGACTGATACTGATCCTGCCGATGCGGAGGCTTCCACTTCTGAAACTGTTGTATTAGAAACTGCCGTTGAAGACTCTTTGTGGAAGAAGGGTTCGTTTTCTAAAATTCTCGATCGACCTTCTATATTTTAGATTCTAGAGAGAAGATAATGTTACATAATATTTTATTATTAATAAACAAAATATATTTACCTTATCATAATTTACAGGTGTACAAGAAATTGAAGAAAAGACTAGAGAAGAAGAGTTCGAAGAGTATTTAGAGGATTTGCTGCTGTAGGTGTTATATACGGTGATGAAATAACGGGCATTTAATTTTCAATCAAGTGTTTTATTGCATCCTTTTACATGGTTAGATGTTGTGTGATTAAGTAAAAAAATTTGGTAAAAAATCTCTACGATTACAATCACAATGTTTCAGAAACAATTTACATATCAATTATGAACAATACTTTTCTAACTACGAGCTACACGCATACTCGCATACAAAAATATAACGCCAAGATCGTTCAATCAATATTCATTAACATTGCTGAAACTAACATATCGGACAAGTAACAACGGTATAGAACATCACTACGCTTCTATTATACTGTCTACTAAATCGTATCATTAAATGTTGCCAGAAGCGTCTATGATTATATATTGACTGAACAGTAATAAAACAATTTCGAATAAACATTGAAAACTTAATAAGCATATAATAAAAGTCAAATAATTAACAGAGAAAAAAATATTCAGACATTACAATAATCTTAGATTACCTACTTTTTATCACATTCCACTCTGCTCATTTACCTTAGACTCGTGTAACCATAAACAAGAATACTTAACACATATGGCAATATACACTTATTAGGCGCTTTAGACCTTATCTGTTCATTTTCTAGAATAAATGACTGTATACAACGCAACTATTCAAACGAGTAATGCAAATGCAATAATATAAGAAATAAAGTGTATAAGCAATATAAAAATCAACATACTTCCAATACAATCGAGAACGTTTCGTTACAATCACATAATTATTCTGAGGACAAACGTCGAACAGATCACTGGAATCTCACTGCGTAAACTTAGACAAAGTGTATTGAGATTGACAAATCAAAGTCCCTTGCGGGTAAACAATTAAGTAATTATCTTTAAATCATTCGGTTCACATGGCTGGACACGCGGTGAGCATTACACTGGGTAGATAGGTCGTGATACAACGCATTCAATCAGTGCAATACATCAAGTTCCAACACTCTTTTCGATGGAATCAAAGTGTACGTATTTAATTTGCTTGAATGCAAAGAGATCTAACTGCATATTATATATCAAATTTCCTGCGAGTAGCAGCCCAAGGAAATATTCTTGGAAAATAATACGTTACTTATATCAATATGTAACTAGAACTGTTATTTTAGGATAACGAGAACTGTTTAATTTTAACATATTACGTTACGTTAGGGTAAAAAATGAGGATCTGTAAGGATAGTGATATTTAGCACTCTATTCTCGCTGCCTATGCTGTAAATGATCTGGCGTAATTATATAACAATACCTTACAATGTATACTTTTGTAACTACTGGCTAAAGAAGAATAAGTAGATGTCGAATAGAAGATAAAAAATTTATCCAATAGAAATCAGCGTCTGCTACTGTCCTACCGAATATTGCTATAGATTTGGATATAATGTGATTGTGTTAAGTATTTAACTGACCTGAAACAGCCGGTCTGCGACAACTTAGTAACAACAAACGTGGCAACGATAAGTACATTAAAACAAACATTAGTGAGATACGTCGGAGTTTTTATCGCTGCACCATAGTAACTATGACACGTTGTATCACGATTTAAGTAAGTTAGGAAGTCGGCTACGCTAGGTTTGACGTGTTGTAGGGAGCTGGGGTGTGTGGGCGGCTACTTGTGCAGCACGCTCTTGGCGAGCTCGTCGTCGTCGGAGCAGTCCTCGTCGTGCGTGTGCGTGAGCTGGCGCGGCGTCTCGGGCCGCACGTGCGGCACCGAGCCCGGCGCCTGCGCACACCCACCGTTACTATCCGCTGCCATCTACCGCTACCCTCTATCTCCACCTACCCCGCTTATATGCGATGCGGCTTTCATACGTATATTTTTTGAACTAATACTTCTTTTGGCTCAATGGAGAAAATAGATCAGTGTATTTGTAGCGTGGAACGAAGTGACCCACGCTGATGACGCGCATTTTTTTTTGATACAAACTTTTTTTTGTGTTTACTCTCATCTACTGCTTCTTTGCTCGGTTAGAATTTATTTGCAAGCATAAAATAATTAATTACGCCAAGGAACTTAGGTGGATACAAAAATACATATATGCTTCTTTAAAGCTAAATACGCTAAATAAGCTAATCACACTTCACCCATGAATTCAAAAAGAAATTCTTAGATATTTTTTTCTATTGAGACCAGTTAAACGGAGGAACCGTTATCATTATCATCATCATCATTTTTAAAAACAGATGTCCACTCAGAATTAGAAGGCCACAATCGGCCAGGCTGGCTAAGTGTGGTGTGGCACATGAGTCTTTTATCTTGTAATTAAATAGTTTGAAGAAAAATTGTCAAGACAATGGAATACCTTGATGTTGTCGATGACTTCTCCAGTGGACATGTCCACCGACGTGTCCTCGGTTACGGACACGGGGTTGTACACTCGCTGAGTGCTGGAATGCCTGGAACTGTTGCCAATAATTTCATCATGTATTCAACATCTGTTTTCGATTGTCTCACGTTGCTTGTCCAATGTAACCATTAAATTGTATAGAAATGTTTTTTCTAGAATATGTATAAAAAGGTGAAAATCTTTCTTTACTGATCATACATAAGGCTTACAAAAATCATGAGAGGCTCTTATTGAAACATTAAATTTCCTATGTTTTCCTAGATTTCTACGTAACTTTATGTCATCATCATCATCGACAATACCTTTATCATTCCACTGTTGAACACTAGTCTTGATCATCTAAACTAAGATAGGGTTCATGATGATCGAAACTAATTAGACGGACTATATTCATGATGGGTAGACATTGACGATCTGCGAAAGGTAAAAGCTGGATGCGGCAAGCCGAGGACAGGGCACGATGGCGCTCAGTGGGAGAGGCCTATGTCCAGCCGTTGACTGAGATATGTTGATGATGTGTGTGATATGCATAGACATTATAGCGGTTTGCAAAGACGTTGTTGAAGGTGGAGAGGGACTGACCGGTCGATGGTGGGCGTGTCGACGGTGAAGCGTTGCTCGTGCGCCACGGTGGATTCGTGCGGCATGAGCATGGCGGGCGCGCGGAACATGTAGCAGAACGGGTAGTACATCAGGTTGAGGAACGACGCCGCGTACAGATCCGCGTACCTCACCACCTGACGACACACACACATTAAATGAGGTTTAAGAAACACAATGAAATTAGATTGAATTCTTTAAATTGATTGATTGAAAGTAATGAATGTAAAAGAAGCACATCAGGCATGTAAACACAGAAATATTTGCCACTCTCTTACCTCAGGAGAGATCTAGTATGGCGATATAATAATAGTAATGATGATGATGTAACTGCAACTGACCTGCGACGAAAAGAACGTCTGCCGCGACCCTGAGCGGAACAGCGAGCCCAGCATGCCGTACGCCAGATCCATCTTGTGCGTGACGTCGCGGATGGACGCTCGCAGCTTCGATATGTCTGGTTTCTCCTTCGTGCTTGAGTCTAGGTCTCTGATTGGTGAAGAAGAGCAAGTTTAATGACTTGTATATGGAATATCGATATTGGTGTGTACGAGTTGACGTTGGAATAAGCAATACAAGAATCCTGCCACTGCAAAATCTTGCTGTTATAACTAAACAGATAGCATACATACTTAGTCCTGCCATAAATATTGTTACAAAGAAAAACAACATGTTTTTATTGTACGTAACATTTATTACTATTACAGTGTTAGTTTAATACATTAATATAAAACCATTAAAAATATATAAAGCTTATTCGAAGTGTTCTCCATTGGCTGCAATACAGTCCTTTGAACGTAGAAACCAGTTGTCAATAGCAGCACGTACTGTTTCTAGTCACTGGGAAAATTCTTCACTGCCAATAGTATGGTTTGTTTAAGGGACTCTAAATTATCACGTCGCTTAGAGCAAGCCTTACTCTCTAAAACTGTTCGTAAATCATAATCCTGTGGATTAAGATCAGGACTAGATAACGGTCAGTCTTCAGCTCTGATGAAGTCGGGAACGTTCGTTTTTAACCAAGATTAGGTAGACCGGGTCATAAAGCTCGATGCTTTATGACCCGGCGCCGAGTCTTGCTGAAACGACCATTGAACTTGGTTACTGAACATGGTGTTGTTAAGGGGCTTAGCTACCTTCTCAAGAATGGTACATGGTCTCTTGATACACTTATGCTGATGATTTGGTACCTTTTTCACCAAAATATGACTCAGTCACTCCTTCGTAGCTAACACCCCACCAAACCATCACTGAAGTCCGATAAAGCCCACGTTGTACTCTGTAAACTAGTTTCGAAGCTTCTTTAGAGCTTTCAGCGTAAATACGGTCATTTTGCTTGTTAAAATGTTGCTCAATTGTAAAAATTTGCTCACCCCTAAACAAAATTTTACTGTGACCTCCCTTTGCGTACTACTTAAGTAGTTAGTTAGATTTTACCACCCTATTCTTTTTTAAATTATCAGTTAAGAAATGACCAGTGCGTCTTTTATTGGCTGCAAGCCCCAGTCATCTTTTAAAATACGCGACATGGTTGTAGGGGCTATCTTATCTCCCGAGATAAAAACTTTTGCTTTCGGACAGGATTTCTTCGAATTCTTTCCATTACTGCTTTGATCACATTTTCTGTACGAACAC
>DWJK01000408.1:0-22715 GCA_018248815.1 Croniades pieria auraria
ACAATATATTGGCGCGAAAATAAGAAAACACAATGAACAATCGTATAAAAATGACAGATTCCAAATTCAAAAGTAATGTTTTGTTTATTTTTAATTGTAACAGTATTTATGGCCAGACTAAGTAGCTTATAGTATGATTCATATTCATCGTAGTTGAGTGATTCATTCGGTCTGTTAAACGGCGAAGTTTATAAGACAACTTACATTTAATCTTAAGTAATATTTAATCTTTCAAGTGAAATTACACTTGCTGTAAGCGTGATGGTAAACATCACGCACCAGTTTATTTAAACGAAATTTGTACTAGAACATAATTAATTAACCGACCTCTTTTATAATATATTTGTATGTACGTATGTACAAATATTAATGATATAATTACCATAATTGTAATTAAAGGCTATTATAAAAATAATAAAATAAATAACGAGTCAGTGTGGGAAACGGAATTATAAGCCGCCATAATTCAAACGTCCTCATAATGAGGATGAATTGTTTTTTTAAATATTATTCACATACGGGTAAATCTTTACTAATTATATAAATGCCAAAGTAAATCTCGCCGATTTTAAAATATTTTCAATAGATATAAAATATTTTTAAATTAAAAAAAGAACGAACACTTTTTTTTTTCATTTCACTGGCGAAATTTTCTAAGGCGACAGAGGGACTTATTTATATACAGAGATTATAAAAACGCTTAAATATAGATTAAAGATATTATTTTTTAAAAACTCTAAGAGTGGGAAACTAATTTCATTTTAACGGGGAAAAACCTGAAAGTAGCGTTTGGATAGCATTTAATTACAAAAAAACATTTTTTTATATTTTTCTTTACGCGGCATTATAGCACGGAGCATAAGCTCCATACTACAATTATATTACTTGCTAAATGTAATACATCTTGATGCGTTTACATGTTAAAGTCAGCAGTAATGTGACATTGGTAAGAGTTACTGACGCCTGTGTATATCACCACACCCCGCGTGCCATGCACGCCGATACTATGCTACACGTACGACAAACATTACAAGACACTATTTCTAAATGAACACTTATAATAAGTAATAGGTAATACTACACCGACCGCTCTACATTGGTGGACAGCCAGCTACGTGGGGGTGATCACGTAATACAGTAAAGTAGATAAATATAACATATTTTTACTCCCCTATATATGTAATGTCAACGAGCGACTATACAAATTTTTTTGGTTATTTTCTTACTATTTTGTCAATATAATTTAATACTAAATAATATAATACAAATTTGTACACATATATCCTATAATTTGGTAGGACGTAAACATACCTGTTGAAACGTGGGAGTTCACTACGCTCCTCCACCTACCCCTCCAGGGATTACAGGCGTGATGTTACGTTTTTACACTGTCGTAGATATTATAGATATAGTCATATTTCTTGGTGTTCGGTGGGAGCTGTGAGTCACGACTATTATAGGTACACACACGAAGACAAACAAACAAACGGACACACAGGAGAAACAAAACAGAGCAGTAAAGTAATGATTCGAATAAATCTCATCCGACCGGGAATACATGCAGGGTGATCGTAGCACTTTACTTTGAATAATATAGTGGATGTAGAATTCAGTTAACACTGAGTAATAGCCAAGTGAGATCTTAGTGCACTGTGTAGTGACTCCAACTTCTGGGTATTGGATATTTATTTCCACCTATTTATTTAATCGGATACAGAAACATACATATTTATGTATGTTTTCGTGATGAAACACCAGTGGTGTTTACTTGCCGCGATGAAAAATTATATACATAAGAACGCATTTAAAATGTTTATATATAATACTAGCAGATAGCCGCCCGCTTCGCTGGACGTGAAGTAATTGAATTACACTTGGGGTCACCAGCTTGGTAGTCGAATTGAAAATTGTTAGCATAGTATATATTAGTGTTTTGTTGTTCACAATCTGTCAATTCAGAAAAATAGTCAGTTAATCAGAATATCTGCCATTACACAGATTTCCGCATCACCTATGAGGTACTGTCTAGTGGGATGCGTTCCCATTATTTTACACGGCGGGTTCCCAGTTTAATTTGAAGTGGTAGCTTCCAAGTTTAATGTGAAGCTACCACTCACACATTTTTTTGAGGTTGAGACACTAAAAATGACACATTACATTTATTTTGTTGCACTTGATCATCATAGATCAAGAGCCAGCGACGGCTAGACCTTCGTTATTTCATAAAAGCTGACAGTTTCTCTGTGCACGACCCCACCACAGGTAAGTACGATCAGCGACTATGGAGTTAGAATTGTGGTTAATTTGGCAGATAACAGGTGGTAAAGGTGTATAAAATAGTACCTCACTTTCGTTTAAGTATGAAGCTCAATTGTTTTACATTTCCTTCGGAATAACATTAGACATCACGTCATCCATAGTCGGACACTTAATGCGGTTTTAACCCCCTGCCAGACACCCCTAAACTTCTATAAATTATACTTACGTTATAGTACAAAAGCTGAACTTTCTACATGATACTTGGAGACCTATAAGAAATCTTTACCCCAGAAGCCGGACAGCTTTAATAGTTTTTACATTTTGCCAGATACATTGAAAATGATCTACCGATAATGAGAATGATAATGAGAATGACTACAAAAACAACCAACGTATGCTGAAATCTTAAAACATCTATTCTTAGAGTCCGATAATAGTTAACAATATTTCGTAGAACTATGACCTGTTTTATATTGTGCCATCCATTCCAAGGCTCATACGCACATGGGTGCTATTAATATTAATAGGAAGTAAATTTAAAAAAAATAACGCTTGATAATCACGTACTGACCGTCAACGCATTACATCTTGCACTAATCTTCAAGCAAGCGTAAATAACTCTTTATTGCGCTGTTCTAATTATCGAAGTGACATTATCGAATACCCCAGTTACAAGGTTCCAATTATCTGCATATAGAATGTAACGTACAGCACTGATTATGTTAAATATCAATAAATTTATTAAAAGTGGCAATTTGTAATCATCAATTGAAACAATCTAAGAAACACTATTTGTTGTTTACGTTAGACAGATGGCGCTGGTAGTCGTAAATGCGTATGCATATAGTAATGCCATCTAGTTGCTGTTGACAGAAACCTGTTTACACCTAAATCACTCATTTACGTTTCAAGAGTTCAATTCATAATTTTTTACCAAAAAAAGTTCTACAAAAATGAATGATCTTATATCTTTAGTAGCGTCAATAATAACTACACATTTATATCGAATGATATCATCAACTTTTAATGGTTCAAACTATGTACTACACTGGGCCCAAAAATTAGGTTTTATCGTACGAGGTCTAAAACCCATTTGGACGCCTTAGAAATGATAACAACACATACTAAACTCTCTCACACCTCTTCAGATACTACCCTCACTTATTTAAAAACTTCTGTCCCATAGCCACTGAGAATACCTCGTGTATAGATTAGGTTCGTGTGTAAGTCACATTACATAAGTAAAACGACGTGAGGCACGATACAATTGCGATTTACAAAAGCGCGCTAATCTAACTGCATTCGATCTTAAGACGCTATAAATAAGAAGCGTGCAATGGGACATCGCGATATGAAACGAGGAACAACAAAAAATATTTATTTTGTAGTAAGTTATCGATACAAGATTAGAATAGAATGTTCACGGTGCGGTGAAAACTGATAAATAATAATGTTTAGACCAATAAATTCGACCAATCGACCGATATAAAAGTGAATGTCCAAACAGATCGAATAATGACTCATCATTGCGGAGCCTGAACCGCTTAAACTAGTATTTGCACATTGGGTTCCTTTTATGTCATTAAGCATTCACTACAAGTAGATTTTAATCATTCCTCATCTAACATAACTACGTATAATTGAAGACGGGTAAAAATCTGTGGGAAATACAAGTCCGTTTTTGGATATAGGTCTGTGAGAAAAAGAAAAATTTACGCTTCTGATTAGTGTAAATTGTAAAAGATTACTGACTCGTCCTGTTCTAAAAATACAAACTGTAAAAATCTAAATTTATGAATGAAAGGGAAGAATTCATCAACGTCCTATGATTTCATTTCCAGTATGCCTATGTTTAAGTCGAAACACGCAACACACCGGAACACGCCAATGTGGGCAATATGCAACGATATTAAAAGTAACTATTCAGAAAGTACAATATATTTCTAAGTCTCTGGGAGCAAAAAGTAGTTACACAAATTGATGTATGTATATGTACACTAGCTGAGCCGGCAAACGTTGCTTTGTCATATAAATTATTTCTAGTGAATATTTTAGTCGTTAAATAAAACATAACTAACTTATTGTAAGTATAGGAGGATTTGACTGCCTCGCTTGTCGAGTGGTTGCTAGCGCGACTGCCAACCGACATAAAAAAATAAAAATAAAAACTTATGTCCAAAAAATTAAAAAAAAAAGTTAGGGGTGGACCACCCTTATCACTTAGAGGTATGAAAAATTGATTACAATCAATTCTCAGACCTACCGAATATACATATAAAATTTAATAAAAATTGGTCCAGCCGTTTCGGAGGAGTACAGCAACTAGCACTGTGACACGAAAATTTTACATATGTAGATAAAAAATGCACATTACTTCGTAGGACATACAAATATTTCTAGACACAAACACATAGATAATATAAGTTCCACACATAGAACAAACATTTGTGCTCATCACACAAATAAGCATTAATCGCCGACGGAGACGAAATCACATCGCTGGTTCTGCTGTCAGTTTCAGTAAGCAGTGCTTTAATAGTGCAGTCGTGCTAGGTACACTACTTTTAATTGATTCTTTAGCTGCAAGTAACAAGCATTATTCAGGTCGAGAGCGTCCTTAGCTCGGTTGCAGTGCGGTCGGCCATGTTTAGTTAACGGCGAAATTTTTTTCAGTACATTAAAACTACTTGATAAGCTGACCACGTAGAAGAAAACTGGGCTGTTCATCAAAAGGGAATAACGAAGTAGCATGTGATGCATATGCATCATACCTAATTTATATAACACATGCTTGATTATTATAATTATAAGTGCATATTGTCACGTCTATTTCTACAAGGTCGAGACCAAAACGAAGAATTTCTATCAGCTACGGTTTCCTGACAAACTTCTTTCGATAGTTCTGCTGTCGTCAGCGTCGCTATATACCTATACTTCGTTGGGTAACGAGCTGTGAAATTTTCAATCTACCCTGAAAGCCTCTGAGCGAGGTTCATAACGAGTGTTATCTAACCAATAATATCCAAGGTTTGCTACCTTTGCTCTATTGCGACCTATGTAGCTCGGAAACATTCCCCGATAAAGTTTTATACTCTACATCTATGAATGGTAGAATCGCGGTTGCTTGGGGAAGAATGACTGGTTCGACCCACTCGCCCTACTATGCGTTCAGCTTCCGTAACGCCGGAGTAAATTGTTAATGGCAAGATTGTCTTTGAGAACCTGAAATTATATTAGCTGGCGGAGGAGTTATTTGTTTAAATACTACAATCTAGAGCTTAACATTTCCCAATGTTTGCGTCACGCCACTACGCTTATAGACAACAGTCTTTTACATCTTTAACGATCTTGTGGTTTTATGTGACCTCAGGAGTAAAAACGGTTTGCTGACCAGCCCGGGATAAAATGGATAAATATACTAACTGCATTCATATTTCACATTATAAACATCATTTCATCATAGGCAACTATATATACAATACATACATGCACAAAAAACCTATCGATACAAACTATTATCCCACTCCCTGAGTTCTCACTCTGTAATGCGCCGAGAGTGAAGAGAGTTGGCAAGCTTCACAAGCCTTAAAGAAAACCAGTAATAACTATAAATAAAACGTGTTTAATATTCCTCGTATTTTCCTTCACCGTTTTAATATGTGATATTTAACAATGAAAAGCACATACATATATTTGTGACGTCAGCAATGCTCTTAACAATTCAAACTTCAAACCAGCTCAAGTTGAAAACTGAAATCTATAAACATTATACTATCACTTGTACACACACACACTTGTATACATACTTAATATTAGATATATTACAGTCGTATTTTAATTATAATTATTATTGTATTGTGATAAAACAATTTTTATTAGCTAAGCAACGAGAAGCAACGAAAGCTATGACGTAAGCGGCGATAGAGCACGAACGCGCCCGATTAACAAATGGGACATTATTTTGAGGCCATTCGATATTAATTAACAAGGTATTTGTGCAGCGAATACTTTACATTGTTTAAACATTAAATATTATTCGCTAAAACAGTGAAAAAAAACTTTCTAACAGGTTTCCGCTCCCCAAAATTTCTGCACAATGGTCCCTAAGCCGTATGATGTGTGGCAACACAGACCTAGCACCCAATAAATAGTTAGTGACTACTCAACAACGTAACTTTATTAGTTTTCACATTCACTGTGCTTCATAAATATAAGTTCGCTCAATCACGTGGTCATTTACATTACTCTCTGATTGTGCAGTAATTGCCTCATTAAAAAACCGTTTATTAGTTAATAAATACCCCGAAAGAATCATAATCAGTTCAGCCGTTTCGGTGATGAGTCCGAAGAAAGAGACAAGCAAACAGAAAAAAATATCTTTCTTTTATTTTACTAATATAGAAAGGTTTTTACTTTACTAATACCCAAATAAACATATTGACTGTATGACAAAACCTTTATCTGTAAATCACACTCAAGTACCTCTTATCAGTTCTATTTTATAACTCCATTTGTATAGAAATACATAACGTCACGCTTATATTTGCCCTAAAAGATAAGCAGAAGAGTGTAATACTCCCTCCATGGAACAGAGGGTGAGCCTATTGTCATACACCGGGCATAAATCTAAATTCCGACCAACTACTGGGTATACAATAGAAATATAGAAATACTCTAGAAATATTTAATGTAAATAGGCATCAGTGCTGCCCTTTTTTAGTCAACTTTGCGGTAAGCAAAGAACGTGTTAATTTGAACTTCAGTAGGTACGAGGCGCCCATGACTCATCATCAGCCCAACTGCTCTTTCCTTCGAGATATACAAATAGGTACGACACCAGTTGCTTAATATCCAATCGTAATAACGCTCTCCGCTTCGTAACATACTAAATAATTATGTTGTAAAATATAAATAACCATTAAATATTATTTAGGTACTGGGCGTAATTAAATATTGATACTATATTACATAACAAAGTAAAAAAATATTTTCGGACTCCAACCAACATTTTGATAAAAACTTGCTAGCGATAAAAACCTAAAGTACAATATAATAATAACATATAAAAGGAAATAAATTGCAATAATACTTTCCTAATTTTAATAAAGAAAAACCAAAAATATATGAATACTTAATGGTCCACCATTTTGTAAAGCCAAATCAAAGCGTGCCATGTCTTACTGTATATAGTTGTTTTAATTTTTACTGTTCAAAGAATAATATTATGAAAACAACTTTCATAAAATAAAAATAACCAAAGTGAAGGGAAATGATATTTCTAGCGTGACACGACATCAATGTAACGTAATTCTGGCAAAATAAAATATTATCTCACTATTTAACAATGTCGAAAATATTAAATAAAATGTATATTTAGTTCGTAAATAAAGCGTGTTTGTACGCGTTTAGGCAACGAGTAATGTCCTTGAGTGTTGTTGGCATGACCAGTTTCCTTTTAAAATGTTTAAATTAAAATAATTTCAGTATAAATACAATTTTAACAGTAAAATGATTCAGAAAAGACCTACCCATTTCTAGAGAAAGTCCAGGAACACAACACACTGTCCGTAATGACACAGAAATCCGTCCACTTATCACAAAAGTCACTTAATTTATTGTAAACTCAAACAAAAGGTATCTGTTTCACAAATTCGTAATGCCGTCGACTATAGATTCGCCTTGCTTGAATTTCGAACAGCAAATGCGGCCATTATTAATTTCAAACGCCATTATTTAAACATTCATGAATAATTACAAATAGAAAAAAAGAGTGTAATTATAAATAACCGGTTTCATCTGTATAATATTATCGTATTAATTTATTTTCACGAATATTCTGAGCGATCCATAATATAAAAAAAAAAATTAAAGAAAAAGAAGTACTTTTTTAAAGTATAAAACGGTACATTCGAGAAACGGAAAGCGGTTGTTGCAGTTGGGAATTCTATAGGGAAAATGATAGTCGATTAATTTAGCACGACACAGATTAAAATTATTTCGAGTCAACCAACACAGTTGTGTGAATAATATTTGAATTTCGAACGTCAGCGGGGTCGGGCGGCACTCGCGGCGGCGGTACGCGAGCGCTCTAAAAAGATTCTCTTATGAAATAGGCACGTAGCGAGCGCGTCGCCCGGCGGCAGCACCGAGACTCGACTAGTCTCTCTTCAACTATACTCTAACAATCTGTCCAGCCGGTCCATATTCGCCTCTCTGTATTGCATGTATTTGCATTTCGAGTTAAAAGGTCTTTTGTAGCGAACAGAATAATTAATTAAACATTTATATAATATTACTGTATCTAAACTATCCGTAGATACATTGTGTCACTTTAAGAAGTCAATTTGAACCTTACAACGAATTGTGCCTTTGTGGTGGATGCAGACCTGCAATACGATAGATACGAGTGTGTTTATTGAATTCATGGTTATAAATTACGAATGTTAGAAAACACGTAGGTACGTCATTTTATTGTAACGTCACTTCTAAGTGACTACTTGTGTCATTAAATAATAACGTAATACATTTTTCTTTCCAAAACTACATTTCGTTCTTCGTAATAGCAGATTAGATCGTCATAATGTTTTTCATGGACTTTCGAGAAATGTCAAGCGTCTGGTTTTTGTTGCAGTGGCAGGATTTAAAAAGTAAGTTAATAATACGCGAATAACATTATTACTAAATGACACTATTTTAACCGGTAAATCCAAACAATTAGGTCTTACTGAGTTAATGGAGGAGCATAAGGATATGTTTCGAAGGTTACTCGATTGACTCGCTTGTTGACCTGTTTGGTGGTATTCTAAACAGAATGTGATGATTTTCCTTTCCGTGTCCTACATTTATGCAAAACTGTCTGAAGCTAAAATCAATATTTTATAAGCAATAAACTCATTACAATAACGTTAAATTTAAAATGCATATTAAATTAACAACAGCTATAAATAGCAGGACAAAGATCAATTATTTAATCCTTAAGACGTCTCAAAACTCTGGACGTGAAACTTCAAAAGTTGAAGTAATAACAGCAGTAAAACAAATCACGTTTATGTTCTCTACTTAGTTGTGTTATATCTGACTATTGGTAGACATTATCCGATTTAGTTGTTTTTTGATGATAGGCTAGAGTCCAATGGAAGACGTAGATTGGTCCTAAAATAGGACTTGCAAGCCTAGGAAAATCCTCACCCTTGCTTTGAGGAATTCTAGTATATATGTATGTGTCCAAAAACACAGAGTTTGGCAGATTATTCCACTTCTTGGCCATCTGGATCATAAATGTAGAAACGTTCGTTTTTACAATGCTGGCATGTTCGCTACTCGACGCTAGAGGGCGCAGGGACCCGTTGGATTTAATCAACCAATCATGTCAACCAACCAACCAACTAATCATTATAATTTAATATAAATCAGTCACTTTTCCTTCTCCTTTCAAACAAATCACCAGGTATATGATAGTTTGTAAGTTTGTCGTAAAATCGTATCTGATCGACGTACTTTTAACAACAATTTTTTACGACAATAAATAACCTTACTCGCATAAGATTGAATGTAGATGTTGCGACAATTTTTATTTATATACATACTTGCTTATATCCACATTTTGTGTTACTCTAGCTTAGCTGTTATTATATTTTTTTCAAACGAAATCAACAAACTACTATTAGAAAATTGAAAATCATGCGGTCCTGACTAGCGAACTGTTTTAGGTTCGATTTTTAACTAGCGCAACTGAACGATAAGTCTGTTCGTAGTACTTAACTTGACATATGTACATATAATATACTATAGGTGACGTTTGGTCGTAGTTGGAGTTTTTTTCTTTCTAAATTCCAAATCAACCTACTTAACACTCGAACTATAACAAAATACACTCAGAAACATTTGTGCCAAATATATGCACATTTGATTTAACGTTAAACTTAAAAGTAACGCAGCCTGATATAAAGCAATAGGTTCACTGCTACACCATGGGACGATAACAAAACTGGTAAAATATGGAAGTACTCCAATCATCTGCCTACACTTTCGACATACTGGCTCTAAGTTATGACACCGAATATATTTTGACCGTGTCCTGTAAAATCTTAGACGGATTCATGGAAATTTGAACCTTACACAGTCGCAATAACGATATGGTGCAATGCAGATATTAGTAGAACAAACGCATAACAATTATATTCACACGTTTTAACATCATTTTAGGAAGCAAAATCAAGTTTTCTTTACCACAAAATCATCATCATTCACAAAGAGCCACAGCCGATATCGGGGGAAATAGAGTTCGTCCAGAATAAGTCATACACATGTTCATACATTATACACATACATATTACATAGCTTACTTAACGAAGTATATGCACTATCTGTGCTACATGCAACGTAGTGGCAATACACATACCGACCAGCTGTAGGGCGTACAATTATGCACACGACTTAATAGACCTAAATTTATATCTAACAAATGGTGTAAAGCTACATTATTGCTCCAGTGCGGATTGATAAGAATCCAAATTAATGGACAACCCTTCTGTTGAGTTTTAGGAAATTTCCAGTTTAAAAACAACCGCGACCGAGAAGTTTCGAGACACTTGTAAACTTCGAGTAGGTGGTACACTAGAAGGTACCAAAGTTTCTGGATCGTTTAGTGGCGACCCGCGACCGCGTCATTGTCACGAACAAACTTTAAAATGTTTATATTATTATATAGTAAAAATTAATTTGTTATTGATATTATATAAATATTATTAATTTGTTTTGATTAAGTTGATTCTTGAGCTGATATCCGGCAGATAACCAGGGTAACCGACATAGCTAAAAGAGTTAGCACGTCGAAGTGGCAGTGGGCTGGTCATATACATGTGTCGTAGAAGTGATGGTCGTTGGGGCAGACAAGTTCTAGAATAGATACCACGGACTGGCAGGCGTACTGTGGGTCGTCCACCGGCCCGTTGGAACGATGACCTTAAGAAGGCGGCTGGTAGTGGCTGGATGAGATCTGCGGAGTATCAAGTATTGTGGCACACTTTGGGAAAGGCCTATGTCCAGCAGTGGAACGGAAAAAGCTGACATGATGATGATGATAAGGTTGATTCGCTCGTGTTTATCCGTACCTTGAATCGCCGAAGCACTCTTAAATTAACAACAATAAATGGACTGCCCCGTTGCTCCAGTGGTTAGGTTAGGTTATGTTATGTAACAGTTGAGCCGGTGCTTGTGAGTTCGATTTCGAAACGCAACAACGTGGACCTTTCCTTTTCCTACGGCGAATACCAAATTCTTCAAAAGATAGTCAACATCAACATAGTGTCCTGCTGTGATACAATAGGACACAGCCGCGACTCCAAAGATCGTCCTCCCTAACATGTCACCTCCCACGTCATGTCACAAGCAAGGCTGTTGTTGTATTTCTAAGCGGAAGTTCACACGACAAAGGAACGTTAGCGACCAAATGAATACTAAATCGTTAGTAAGTACACTTTGCGCCTCATTGCCAGCCGAACATTATGTAGTTTTCTTTTTCAGCTGTAATCGATAATAATTTAGTTACGTAATTGTTTCTTGAGCAATAAAACACAATATGTTCTTGTATAAAATAACGAAGTAGCGATGTCCTCGTGGTTTATATTTGCGGTTCTGGTCGCTGTTGAATTAGATTCGAATCTGAACACCACTGACTTTTCTGTTAAGCACGTTGCTGAAACTAAATATTAATTGTTATATAAGCGAAGAAATGCATAGTAAGCAAACGGACACAGCTCAGAGTTTCTCCTTATATTTAGTCAGGCGCTTACACCTTGCCAAGTTGCGGTTGAATAGAATGGCAAACTATGACCTCAACTCCCCTCATTCAGAAACAGGACCATCATCGAGGGATTAAACTCATCAGATACTTGAAGGCTATGCACATAGAAACAATAAAGAAAAATATCTCAACTTTAAGATTGATGTCAAAAAATCCTAACATGGTAATAATATTAAAAATAAAGTAATTTTTCTGGAACGTTTTCATATTATAAACGTAACTTATGAATTCAGTTGCAGAGCATCTGTAGTAATCTCTACCAATACACACGTAAGCAGTGTGGTAATGTATGTAGAGACCGTGTAGAGTCGTAATGTTTCAGAAAGGATGGTGCATAGTATGTAGTTAAAAGCGTTAAAACTGCTGCAGTCAGGTGGAAAACAATTAATACTTTTTATGCTGTAATAATTTTCTTGCACTTCCTAAGAATCTCACTAGACCAACACAAAAGAAGAAAATATCAAATCAGAAAAAAATCGATCCATACGAAAGCTATTTACGAAAAAATTTCGCATATATAAACAACTAAAACCGTTCACTATAATACACATGTACAAACATCGTCGAAAAATACTAGCCGCCATAAAAAAAAATATTACAAAGAAAAAAAAACAATAAGTCGCCTTATCGTTAATAGAACCGGTCGGACGTTCAATCAACTCGCCTATATACGGGCACGACAAAGTCGAACGTATTAGGAAAATATATGTTTTTAATATTCGAACAGAGCGATGAGCGAGCGCGAACATATTACCTTCAACTTGTAAATAGCAATGCTTGCGAAAAAACAGTTGTCACCACATTTCGAATGATGTTAACAGTACGTACTGAAGTTCCTCGGGATGGCACGATTTAAAACTCCGCAAAGCAACATTGTCGACACAGCGACGCATAAAAAACTCAATAACTACGAATTTCGTCTACCGCATTTATTATATTCATAAATATTTTGACGTAATTACATAATTAAATGCGCTCCGAAGAATATAAATACAATTCAAGGATTACAGATTTGCATTTTCAAAAGTATAATATACCAACTACTAACTACTGCACACAACCTCGAACTGTTGGACGATTCGGTGCTTATAGGTTTTTGGAGTAACGGTGTTCAAAACCAATACACTGCGAAAATAGTATATGCTGCTAACTACTAGGTTACGTTAGATATAGTGGACACGAAAAGTTATGCTGTAAAAAATATGTATACATTATTATTGATAGTACTTAAAACTTCATTAAATAACTAAAGTAACATCAACGATAGAAGTAATACTGAGAGGCTATATTCTGTCGCGGACAGGTCACCCGCCGCCGCGTGACGCGCCCGCTGGCGCGTGCGTACGCTCGTCGCCAGCGCTGCCGTTAGCCAAATTTGAAAAAAGAACAATTCAATATCGCTTCTTTTTAAATTTACCTTGCTCTTTAAAAACTATTATTGGCATTTTGGTTTTTACATCGCTTTGCAACTTTAAAAGTGCGCCATCGATGAAGAGTGACATAAGAAAACGGTTAACCGTTTCCGTTTTCTTTATTATCGCGTTCGTTCCAAGAAAGATCTTGTGAGATTCATTTCCAATTTTGGTTATTTTTACAAGAAAAACAGTATTTCAATGTGTACTTTCATACGTAAGAATATATTAGGCTATTATAAATTTAGGTCCGTCACTCATATATAAAGATAAAGTGTATATTTTCCTCGTAAATGTTTTTATAATAACTTGAGTTTCGGTCTGACATCTAAAATAGATATGGACCTTTAAAATGTTTAAAAGTGTAAAAAAAGCAACCTAACACTACTTTCATTACAAATACGTAATAAATAATAATCAAAAAAGGCGTAGGACGTTGCGAGCGATGGTAAAACTTCCGGTGTCAGCTCACGAAAGCATCAAATTCTAAGCTGGGGAACGATGCATTCCGTACAACGGACTTCGCACTGTCCATACCATCACTATCTCCACTCTTAGCGATTTTAAAGAATTTCCATTTAAAATTGTAATAGGTTACCTTATGATTTCGGCATGACGACACTGATAACGGCACACAATGCAGACTTCGTCAGTCGTCGCCACACACAACGACAAAATAACGCGAGCGCCTGTTGTAATCGCAATGGTCGATGCTATTAACAAATTGATTATAGTTTAATCAATTCTTTCGAGATAGTAAAACTCCACATTGTTAGTATTGTTAGACTCTTCAATCATTTTTCTTTTCTTGTATTATATTATGAACGAATTATTTACTTTGAAGACAGAATCAACTGAGCACGCAGTTGTCACAAATGCCCGTTGCCGTCCAGGGATTCCTACAACCGACTTCGAATAGGACTGATAAACGTTGCCAAACCTCAATAACATTATGCCAGACAGTATTTGTCAATACGAATGTAGTATTGTTATTGTATTGCAGAATTGACGACTGTTATCCTAACACCGAAATTGCAACCGAAATTAGAACTTGCCGGACTGTCGGAACTGGCTGAAACCGAAATTTCGGTCGAAGACTAGTTATAATTGATAAAAAATTTCGATAGTAATTGATAGCTTTTTTATGTGACCCTAACTGCTGAACCGGATGTCGGAGGTTCGATTTTCACATAGAACCAAATTATTGTGCAAAGAATACGAGTTTATTCTGGGCCTAGGTTTAAAGTTATCTATATAAATATGTATATATTTAGAAATTATATGTGGCTGTATGTAAACATTACTCAGGCATTTATTATTTGAGCAGTATTTGGGGCACAAGGGACCTAACCTGATGGCATAATAATAATTCTAAGCCATCCTCCAACTCCCGTAACTGTTTAAAAAAACAAAACGCCAATAATAACAAGTTCTTTAAATCGTGCCTATAATCCCAGAAGTGGTAGGCAGAGGAGTACACGTTTTACCAATTACGTTTACGTCCTAACAGGGAATAAGTAGTGAGCCTACTGCTATACACCAGTCACAAATCCAGACACCAAGCCATTACTACAAATTTCTACTAGACAATCTAAGTTAGAAAAATGCAATAATACCCTCCCTGGGAATGGAACCCAAGACCTCGCGATCAACAGGTGCGCTACAATCATGCGACCGTCAAAGTGGTAACTCATTACGATGATTTATTTGTATTTGTCGAGTAGAAATGGTTAGTAATACGGGTATGTTGAAAAAAAATTCAAACGAATTACTGGAATGAATGAAGGAATTAAATAATTAATATTAATTAAAAAAATAATTACCACTAATGAATGACATTAGGAACTGTCAACAAGTAGTTGTTAAATAAAAGGAAAGGAAAGGAATATATTAAACAAACAACAGACGGCACATTAACTGGCTGGTTTTATCAAGCTGTTATAACGAACTGCTCTATAAAGAAAAAAAAAAATTATGGACGTCGCCTGTGGGCGGAGACAACAGAAAATGATCCGGTGGTTGCTCTGAATTAGTGACATAAAAGAGGTTCAGATTTCCATTAAGACATCACGTATCACATGACGAAAACTCAAATAATCCTTTACGGGCTAAAATTCAATGGATGTTTGTCATTTCGCAGCTTAAGTGCCAAACCCTAAGGGCTATTTACGCAATGCTAAAAGCAAAACACACGTTTGTTTTATATTCTCTTTTAACCGGTTTAACAATCCGAATAGCTGTACTGGTTTTGATAGGACTTTTATCGACTGCGACAAAACTTTTCAGAGTAATTTAGGTCACATGAAAATCGAAACAAGAATCTATTAATTAAGTGATTGATTGAACGAATTTATGTTCTTGATACTGGCGCGCCAAGCGAACGAATCACGAGTAATCGGAAATGGCTAACCTCCTATATGTATATCTACCCTGTTTTACAGGTACAAATTTACTTGACTTTGAATTGAAGTGAAAAGCTTGAAACGTGAAAAGCGAAGCGAAGAAACGGAGCCTAATGGACGGTTGACAGCCGATTGAAATATAATAACGACATCCATATGGACGCGGCGTAACCTTCTCACCTTTTAAATGGAGTACCAGATTTCATACGTAGAGTCATCACATAGGTTCATATGCACGACCTTGAACAATGAACAAAAGGCTAAAAGGATAGTTTATGAAAAGGCTCATCATCATTTAATAGTATTTGTTGGTATTCAGAAGCTGTTATAGTAATGTTAATTTTCGTATCCAATTTCTAGACTTAGCAGTTTTAGACTAGTGACTTAGACTTAAGCCAGTACACATTCCAAGCATCCGACGAGGTTCAACGATTGTGTTCTAATAAGAAAAGAAGAAATGCTTGCTGCTCATAAGCTTCCTCAAGCTATTATCCATCATTAGCCATTCAAGAGTCGACGACATAAGAAAACTAGCTCCGTGTCAATTAACTCGCATAATATTTTCAACTAAATATCCCATAAATGTTGAAGTTATGGGCGTGCGTGCCTCAAAACGGAGAAGGGAAAAAATATTAAAGAAATAAAAATTACAATCAATCAATTCGATTTTCTTTTTTAAATACATCGTGTAGAAAATTATGAAGTATTAAACAAATCACATAAGCATACGTATATGATTTCTTCAGCATTAGAACAAATTGGTGGCTCTCTAATAGTAATAGTCAATTAAGAATTAGACAAAGTGTCTGGTGAAGTGCCTGTTTATAAACCGGTAATACCTACGTTGGATTTAGGCCACCACCCCCTCTAGTCTGCTGCAAAAGACAGACTGAAGATTTTCAAATTTATAGAAATAACGACCTATAAAGTGGTTATTTTATGCACGTTCCAATTTTAAAAGAACTGGCCCTTGTGTATCGATTCTTAGGTAACTCCACAGCATTGTACCAGCGTATCTGACCTACATACCACTTTTTTAATTTTTTTAATCTAATTCACTTGTTTCATGTGCTTGAACATAGCGTGTACTAAGTGCTACTGACGATCACCTACTATGCACCTTATATTAATAGACTTATAATTATTAGACGTCACCAGTTACCATTAGGGTCTTTTCCAATAAACCGGCTCAGAGAACAGACCACATTTTGATCACGTTAAAAATAAAACTTTATTATATTTCTATTTTTATATTTCAAATATTTTATGGCAAAAGGACGCTCGACCACCGTCACAAAATAATTGAAATCTAAAAATAGACTTTATAATGAAATGTACCAAAATTTAATTTCGAATACGATTGATAAGGTGAATATGATCAAAATCAGCTCTGCTCTCCGACCTGCGTATTTGAAAGAACTCGTATTATAGTGAAGCACAAAAACGTACGGGGACAAGTAGCGTGCAGTAGCGACCAAAATGAAAAGCCAACCGTGCTCGGTGTTGCCAACTTTACAAACCGCTGAAATCTGCAACCGCGTCAGAACTGAGACTTGAACATAAGTCAGCACCACGAAAGCTTTCGGGGTACGTATTTACAATCATGACCCCTCTTAAAGTATTCATACTTTATAACAAATTAAATAAAAACCCGAACTTGCTTACATATGTACCACAAAGTCGGTTGCGCTAATATCACGAATTTAATTATATTTATTCGTTTTCATAATATTGTTATATATTATAACCGATAATACTTGTAATTAGATCAACCATTCTAGTTCTTTGGCTTTTAATTAAAGAAGTGACATGTTGATAGCGATTTACGCGACTCCGAAGTGTGGAAGGCAGACAATAATTTCTCAAGAGTGGTCGTACAGAACTGTTGGTAGCGCCTTCTAACCATCCCAAGCATGACTATATCGTATCAGCTTAACTCAGGAACTCTTTTCGGGATTGCCCGACCAGTTTCGGACCTGTACGACCCGATACACCATCCTACATCTGTACTTTCCAACCATACATAACTCGGGTATCCTCATAATCTATATCAATATCTAGCTACGGTCTATTGGAAGTTCAATGATATGATAACATCGTCTAATTATGCACGACACAAACGACTCAGGATTGTATAGAACTAAGAGACACTGCCATTTAAATGAAACTAAATAAGGCTACGTTGGAACAATTAAAGAACTAACAATAAGAGCAGACCCAGCTAAATGCTGTAGCCGCTGACGGGCAGCAGCGTAGAGGGTGAGAGCTGTGCTCAGCGACATCCAATCCGCGTATCCGGCGTGGGTACTATCGGCAGCAACCCGCTCTGTCATGGGAAACCTACGTGCAGCATTAGATTGGAACAGGCTGATAATAATGATGACTATGATGACTTAATTGTAGGAATTTGATTTGAAGTATCGGTAATTTATTTGCGAAATCACCTCGTGCTCAAAGTTATTATCTAAATATGCGGCCAAAACCAATTATCATTACCAATAATGAAAGTTACATTAAATAAAATTATTTGCAGCCAAAAATCAACGTATCTCAAAACTGTTATGTCTGCGTGATAGAATGTGAAGTACAAAGAGAAGTAAAGACATCTCCCTGCTTCTCATACACCGGGTGCTCGCCTGTAGAAGTGACGTTCCAAGTACATTAGGTACAATTGATCATAAATTATATATTGTCATCATAAATTATATATAGTTCATTCCGAGAATTCGACTGCCTAGTTGGTCGAGTGATTGCAAGCGTGACTGCCCATTGGGAGGTCCTGGGCTCAAAACCTTATTATTGGATTGGGTATTATTGGATTTTTCGAATTTAGAATTTCTAGTAGTGACTCGGAGTCAGGAATTGTGCCCGATGTATGGCAATAGGCCACCATTCCATGGGACTTAAACGTAACTGGTGAAACGTGGGAGTGTACTACACTCCTCTGCCTGCCCCTTCGGGAATTACAGGCGGGATGTTACGTTTTCATTCAGTGAATGTTACATATTGTTGGAAATATATATTATACACTTCTTCTTATACTTCTCATTTGATTTCTTCTCTTCAATTTCTTACATTTTGCAGACAAAGATTAAGATCGTAAAATATGAGAGAACTACGTCGAGCGATGTATCGAGTGCGAGTATTTCATACGTTTCAACAGATTGTCCAACCATGTCCTGTGTGTGATGTGGATCTGAATTTGTATCCTTGTGTATTTCCCTGACATTTGAATGTATTATCATATATTTCTACATATATATTCACCTACTTCTGGTTGGTTACCATAACCCAGCCATGACTAATTTCGGATCTAGTGACAGCGCTAAAGTTTTCCCAATAATATTACAATATACGTATATATTATAATATCTTTATACATATAAATTACGTGTCACGTTGTTTGTCCGCGATGGACTCCTAAACTACTGAACCAATTTTAATCAAATTTTGCACACTATGTGCAGTTTGATTCAACTTGAAAGATAGGATAGTTTATATCTCAATTTATAGATATTTATTTTTTATTTTTTTATTGCGAATTGAGTTAATTAACTGTTAGTTGCGTAAGATTCTAACAGATGGCCTTGTAAGGTAACTAGTCGGCAAGTATCTAGTACCCAATAGATGGCGCTATGTTAAAAGTACAAACATTTCATATAAGCAACAATTTATTTCATGGCACACTAGCATAACCGGCCACGTGTTGCTGAGGGTAAAGTATAAGTTAAATTCATATTTTAGTTAACCTTAAACCTTCCTATATAAAAATCTCTGGTCATGATTTTTTCCGGGCTAATCCCCCACAATAATAGACCGATTTTAATGAAATTTAGCACAGATATGTAACTATGTCCGCCTTAAAATATAGTCTTATATTTTATTTCGATTAATGACTGCGTTTTTTTAATTAGATTTTTTTCATATAACAAATCATTATAATATTCACTAATTTTATGTTTCTAACAGATGGCGAAGTTAGCTAATCTGTTGGTAACACACCTACTTAATTTAGATAACAAAGTAGATGGCGCTGTGTTTCAATTTCTAACCATGATTTATTTTACACGTGTTCATTTATTTACGTTTATTAAACACGTTATACGTATATACGTTACAGAAACCTTTGTTAGACCCGGTAGATGGCGCTGCAGTCGGTATGTCACCAAATTAAATTTACTGAACAATTGTCAACATTACATAATTTTGAGCGGTCTTCTTTATTTTCTTACATAAACGTGAATTCGTAAGAAGTAATTATGAAATGACAAATGTAAAAAGTTTAATTTTTAATTTAATTTAACATATTTACTGTAAACTGCTTTTCCGGTCAGGACGACGTCTGCTGGGTCCGCTAGTTTAATATAGGTACGTCATGATTCTCTAAGAATCATCGCTGTGTGGAATTACCTGTTCAGAATGTAATATCGGATTTACCAACGCAATACTCAAAATACAATGTACATTTGCATTGTTACTACTTATTTAAAATTATTAATGCAATAATAATATTCACTGACATTTAATAAAGCAATTTTACTATTAAAAAGTAGTACCTACATTTGGAATAAATGAAAACACTTGCGTTAATAAAGCATTTAAATCGTTAATCATAATAACAAACAATATTTTAAAACACTGACTGCTCGTAAAATATCACTATAATAATATTATATCGTTCGACGAGAGATTTGTATTCGCCTGAAACTAGACGGCCAAGAGTCGATAAGATATACTCGAGGGACCGTTTCACATAATCTTTCACGGAGTAATACATTGCTGCTTTGTTTCAAAGGGACATTCAGCAGATACATAAATAGTGCGGTAATGTACTATACAATATCATTGTATCTTGTTAAGACAGTGTAAGCGAATAAACGGGTGCGGGCCGGCCCCTTGCGTCGATTGAGTCACGAACGCCGCACCGCGGTGAGTACCACTGCATTCTTTCGCGATAATTCAACTTACAACGCTTCCAATGAAGTCGTATACATTACTTGGTCACAACTAAAATTTACAAAGATGTATGAGACTTTAAGAGTAATGTAAAGTGGTTTTACAAAGATCTCGGTTTATTCGAGTGATTTCATTATGGCTGTATGTTAGATTCGAATTGACGCGCCGCGTAGTCATATAACGCGCAGTGGATTTTTTGTTGAGCGCAGAACATTATAATATCGAGTTAAATGAAAATGCCAACAGCCATGTTGGATATAATTTCCCGCCTAGTCATAGACAATGCTATTTTTTTAAATCAGCCATCTTTCTTATACATCCAGATGACGCACAGCTATTATCCTTCTGCTTTTATTATGTTATATAATAATAAATGCAAAATATGCAGGATAGGAAAACCGTTCAGTTCTAGTGGAATGTTCGAGCATACACGACTGACGACACGTAGCACTAAAATCGCCATTTTTTAAACGCCACCCATTCATTTGCGGCGTGTAAGACATTTATACCAAGGTAGTAAATTGTAGGTAGGTGTAGGCATTACAAATATTAAAAGTAAGCTTTATATGAAATTGAGACGTGGAGCACGTTAGTAACACAAGACTGCGAACCCGCGTTTGTAAACACAGGCAAGTCCTTGAAAAAAATAAAATGCTTTGTTTCTTAATATGTTAGCATGATTCCGAGAATCGATTTTACTGCAATGCAATTTTTTGATGTAAACTACGATGAACATACACATTTTAATGTACATATAAAATACTACATCATTTTGGTAACAATTAAGGTTAATAATAATTACGTATACTTGAAAGCAGGTATTTAAAATTTGAATGAGATTGTTCTTAAAAATCATAGATCATTACAATTAATTACTTATTTACTCATACTTGTTGTTTACAAAGATATACTAATATTATACTTCAATAACAGACCTTTTTGTTAAGGCATAATATAATAGGCGAAATAATCAAAGAAAAATCGAGAGCTGTGCTACATGTAAAAAAAATTCGTAGCCATAAAAAAAACTTTTATAAGAAATAATGAACATTTCTTAAAATAAAGATGAGACATTATAATAACCCGAAAAATCCAAATATAGGTTTATTAAAAATTAGAAATCTCATTATTTTTATCGAGCATAGATGACATTATGTCGAAAAATTATACCTTAAAATTTATGAACGACCAAGATGAAGAGTGATGTTATTTCAAATTCAAATCTTTTGGTCATTTGTGTCATCCTAACAACAATACGGCGAGACGGTTTCAATACGGGTAACTTTAAGACAATTGTTCCACAGCTCTTGGCTAATGATTGCACAGCTCTCCAGATATTTATTGCGTTTCATAATGTAATATAAATTAAACTAAAAGCTGAATATTTCAATTGAACACTAGTTTTTTTAATATTCCCAATTAGTTACATATTAGATATTTAAAATGCGAACCGGTTATTTTTTATTTACAAAAGGCATTGTTATATAAAACAAATTCAATATATTTTAGACAAGTATTTTCGACTTTTTTAAAATTGAAATAAGGAGAAAAAATTACACGCAGTTATTCGAGCACTCCGTCTACTTCATTTACTTCGTCTCGAGCATTCTGGGTTTCTCAATAGAAGAAGGGATTTTCCCTCCAAAACCTACATGATATTCCTTAAGCAAAAATGTAATAATGGTTAAGTAAAACTATTTGATACATGAAAAATAATAATAAATTTCTTATCTATGTTAATACTTTTTTTTGCCGTTAGTGTATAAATAAATATAATTTCATTATATGTATTACTAATCAGTAATTTTATTAACGCTCCGCCGCCACCCGGCCAGCACATTTTTTCTCCTCTGTTCGTGACCGGGGGCGTGGACGGTGTTC
>DWJK01000409.1:0-22714 GCA_018248815.1 Croniades pieria auraria
ACCACCTATTCCATCGGACTTAAACGTAACTGGTGAAACGTGGGAGTGTACTACACTCCTCTGCCTACCCCTTCAGATAAATAAATTCTTTAACATATTTGAATGTATTGCGGAAAAGAGAAAAAGTAGGAGTCCTGGAACAAATAAGTCAAATGTGACTCTTTTATTAGCCATCCAGATCTCACCGCTGGGAACTTTCAAACAGTACCTGTCCTTAAAATGTAGAGATTCCGCATTTGACTGGGAAATGTTAATGTTGTCTTATACTGTAAGTATCATGATTTAAAAAAAATATTCAAAAATATTATAATTGACATAAACAACTTAATGTTAAACTTCACTATATCTTTCACTGATGTGATTTAAAAGTGTGCAACCCGGCAAAGTGTTGCCAGTATCAAAGTAGAAAAAAATTCAATTTTATTATTTTTTAAATGAATACTTTCATATATTTGTGCTGTAATTATTGCCAAACAATCATTTTTATTAAATATCGCAGAGGTGAGCTTCATTAAATTATATTAAAATTAGATGGAAACTATACACGAAGCAAAGGTATATTAAAAAAAAGTGCTTTAATATTTTTTTGCCTGTGGTCCGCTAACTCTTGGACAGATGGACCCAAAACGTATATTTACTATCGCGGTAAATACAGTACATTACATCTTTACGGCTACAGGTTCTTAGAGGACGAACATACTCGTAAAAGGAAGTCGGCCGTTAATGTTTGTCAGTTTCGTAAATGGAAGTTACGTTTGACCTTGAGGGCGTGTGGTTGATATACGGTTTGGCGGAAACGATTCCTAGTAAGACATTACGAAACATTCAGAGTTCGACTGGGAATGTTTTAGAATAAACATCTTTATTTTTCAGAAGCAAAACTTTGTTATCAATGTCCAATCTTGGGTGTCAGCGGTTCCAGTTTTGGATCTCAGTGATTCTACCTAGTTCCGGGAACATTTTAGCTGGTTAGAAAGGTTTTTCATAGCACTTCAAAGGGTTCGGAAAAAACAAAACGCACTCAGTGAATTTTGCGTAAACTGATGATGATAATGAGGAGTATCTAACACATCAAAGAGCACGCGCCGCTGACAAATCCATCAGCTATCGATGGCGAGAGTGGAAAATGAAATTTCTTTTTTCAACACAGTTTACGAACACACCCCGGCACCAATTACCGGCGCTGGAAACAAGCTCAAATAAAAGCACCGTTCAATATAAATTCGATAGCAAAACGTGTATGAAGCTGTATAGAAATATTGGCTGAAGCTTTCCCAATATACAGCGATGTTAACGATATTTTTAACGCGGTTACGTTGCGCCGTGTTCTGGATTACACTGTGCTGTGTTTTCTCTATTAACCACTTTTGTGTGTTATGAACGGGAGAAATTCACAAAAAGAAACTCTTTTAAACCCTGAAAGTAAAATACCACATATTTCACAGTGCTAAGATGGATATAGAAACAGATATGTAAATGGTAACGCCAAAGGCGAACACTACATTTTCATCTGTATCGTGACATTAATTCGCTGTACCCCGAACTAAATTGAAATGCTTCATGTTCCAAAACATTCTACATGTCTATAAACGCAGTAATGAAAATGTACCATGTTCTCCAGTGACAGTAAGACTCTCACTAAGGCGCTGGCCTCCAACAGGGTATATTTACCAACAGTCAATGATACTTACGAAATGTCAGTGTCATTACACAGAGAGGGAAGAACGGAGTTAAGTAATATAATAAAGGTCATGACGATTAGCCACCCTCACAATACTCTGCTTGGAGCAAACAAATATATTCTTAGCATCTTATAAGGTAGTATTAAAACAGACTGCTCATTTTTATTTATTTACGTAACGTAAGATCACACCTGTGGTTCTCGAAGGGGTAGGCAGAGGAGTATAGTACACTCCCACGTTTCACCACTTACGTTTAAGGCCCATGGAATAGCAAGTAAGCCTATTGCCATACACCGGGCACAATTACAGACTCCGAGTCGCTAGATATTCTAAATCAGAAGAATCCAATAGTACCCAACCCGAGATTTGAACCCAGAACCTCCCTATGGCAGTCGCATTTGCAACCACTCGACCAACGAGGCAGGCTTCCATCAGTGATTAAAAAATAAAATACTAATCATTAAGAAACACCCGTAAATATAAATGTTATTTCATTTGGCAAGATCATATGTGATGGTAACTAAGCCCGCACAGCGTCTGTCGTATTATATATTTTTCCCAGCTACGATATATTTATGATATTATGAATAGTTATGGAATTTCACTCATGCTTCTATTTATCAAACATATTATTTATTTCTAAATTACCAGTAAATGTGTAAAATATATGAATTTATTGAGATTGTATAATAAAGAGATTATTACTACCTTCACTGATCTTATATGAATACTATTAATTGTTTAAAACGGCTATTGAAAAGCGAATTTCCCAATTTGCGGGGACTTGCGCTAAGCAATGATAGTCTTTGCTGGACAGTAAATGACAGAGCTGGTAGGGTTGTCGCCTCTACAAAACATTTATCATCAGGTCAATAGCAAATCGGCTTTAAAAGATCATGATAGCGTCATTCTGTTCCAGTACAAGGGACATTAATAATATGAAACAATCTTTAATTTATATTGTGCTGCAATAGGACAACAAATATACTAAATGTCATAGACGTGCTTACGAACACTGCTACAAAAACGTTCCAAAAAAAATATCTAAGGGTATTTTTAACATGTCTGTCCGATTAAAAATCGAACCCGGAACAAAGAATGAGCTAAGCACAACCTACCAACTAGTGTAAGCGAATGTAATAAGATCAGTAAACTGAAGCAGGTACGGCTTAATTGGCAGGCATCCATTATCCCCTACACAGTTCGCCGGGTCAGTGCCTCTACGGGGAATACGGTAATATTATCGCGCGGTTAATTATTTTGTTAGTTATGCCATCAATTGCGACACCGCAGTGACGGGGGCGTGATGGTAATAGCAATAGATATCAATATTTATTTATTAACTCATGAAATATCCACAAGAGCGCTAAACCACATTAAGACTGATGCCTAGATAGCGGCAGTTTTTGCGGTGCACGCGGTTGCAGCACAGACCAAAGTTTTTTTAATAATCTTAATTCTGTTATTTTATTGTATTTTTTACTTTGCATTTTTTTTTTTAGGTCTTTCTATCTCTTTTTGTATCTCTTTTTATGCTGTATGCAACTGCGTATCATGCAAAATAAACATATTTTCTTTCTTTCTTTCTTCTTCTTTCTTTCTTTCTGGAATGCACCGAAGTGAGTTCGGAAATTCTTCGTTACAACACCATACGTTTTTATTTGTTTTGATATTTGAGTTAAGTTTTTTTATTATTATATCATCATGCCAGGTAAATTGCAAGGTAGGCAGAGAACAAGGAGTGCCAAATATCTTCACCCTTACAGACTTGACGTGCTAATAGTAAAATAACATATTTTTAAAATAAGAACTCGTAGCAGCCCTAAGCGACCCCAGCACGCGCGCTGGAAAACTACCTTATTTTCCTTGTGTTATCAAACGGTCGTCTGCCCTTGTTATCGCAGAGCCCAGGGGCGTGGCTTCGGATAGATGAATAGCGGTGTAGTGTATCAGCTAATGAATAAATGTTAGAAATATAGCAATGTTACTACATTCGTGTCGCAAATTATAGTTTATGAATGTAGGCAATGTTCATAGTAAGCAACGTCGATGGTTTCCTAATTTTTTTTTTTTATTGGTTATAATTCTAATTTAATTCCATGGAACAAACGTATTCTGTGTTTAGCTAAGTACTTGAAACCGATTTGATTACGATGATGGCTGTATAAGGCTAAACTCTTTTGCCTTGTTTACAATAAGCGGATAAATATGCACATATACACATGACATTTCTTCGAACTGCTCCGCCATTCGTCTTTATCTACCGTTTGCTCGGTGATTTATTTACATTAGAACGTACATGATACTTTTTATCTCTTTCTCCCGCTCGCTCCCTCTTTACATATTCCCCTATTTTCCTTATAGCGTTTGAGTAACAAATCGGAATTTGAGTATAAAATTCCAATTGATCAGGTAAAAACTCAAACGGAATTTGATTATTTTACAAACAATCAAAAGTGGAATCTTGGCCACAAGCGATGTCAGATGTATGAAAAAATAAAACGTTTTTAACAAATTAGTCCTTTTAGTTTAAAATAGCGTTAATTTTTAAATAAAACGTTAAAAATATAAAGCCGTAATGTAGCTTTAACTTTGAAAAAAGATATCTGTCCAGTTGGCATGGGTTTTCAAAACTACGCATTATTAATAAAGAAATATATCATTCAGTGTTAGATCCAAACAATGTTAATACTGCCCATTAGTTAATTTAATGTCGTTTTTCTGTCACAAGATCGAACCTTTCAACAGCGAGCGCATATGCAACAACTGCGCGTTCGTCCGTGACACAGGAAAGCCAGTCATGGACGCTGCAATACAAAACATACAGATATCTTTTAATAACGAGATTTAGATATGTACATACAATCTTATGAATTATGCAAAGATAGCCTACAGATTTAGAAATTAACCACCCATGCCAGGGGGTTGGGTTCAAATTTTGATGCGAACCTCGTTACCAAAAGATTGTACTTCAAAATTACATATCCATTTCTGTAACGCTGAAGGAAAACATCGAGAGGAAGCCTTCACACTTTAGAGTTTTCCATTGTGTTCTCTAAGCAGTGTCAAGTCTGCCAGCCCGCACTACTTGAATAACAAAATGCACTGCACTTTTAGAGCATTAAAGAATTTGTCCATCACAGTCATGATGAATAGATTCTCCAATCCAAGTCCAGCTATCTCCCCGTGAGCGCTCCTCCGCCGCGCGCAGCAACGCATGACGATTAGACGTCGTTAAAAAATCATTTAACACAATTTATCTCCTCCGCGGTGCGACACGGAGTTTAACGACTCTGGGGAGTACACGGGGTGACTTGAATATATAGCTCTTCCTAACTAGAGCAGGCTGATGAAATTTGCTTCAGAAAAGAGAAGACAAACAAAACTGTAGAATAACACAACTTTTAAAGACATAACGTGACGTCCAGCCCGTATTTCCCTGTAGTATAGGCGAAGATTCATCAATTATGTTGCATGTCCCACCATGGAACAGAATGTCAACAACAAACAATGAATAGTATAAAAAAACTAGAAATAGGTCATGTTCTTTATATTATTGTTGTATTGTCATCACGATAGGCCCCTTAGGAACTAGGCAGGGAAGACCGTAAGCCATATATATTTATCCTTAAATTCTTAAGGTCTTCTGACTATGAAGAAATAGAAAAATTTTAAAAGAAGTAGTCAGGAGGTCTCCAGGCAAGCTTCTGCAGATGCTGCAAGTGACCAGGTACCAGGTGTGTGTTAAACAATTTATAATACGAGCTGTGATATCCCAGTGTTTTAGATTTTAGGCTCTCGTCGGAGGTTTGGTTCAAATCCTTATATACACCTGTTGAAAAAGTTGTTTTTTAAATTAAATATCACTTTAAACGTTGTATTAAGCAATTTAAGCTAGAGACATCAGGGGGAAATCTGCACATATAATAGTTCTCCATAACAGTGTTAAGATAAAAGAGTTAGGAACGCCCCTATTTTAGTAAACCAAATATTTAAAATATAAGAGCAATGGAAAGTCAAGTAGTTTCCAACAATCAAGGGACAGCTATACCTCGTGCTCATTAAAATGTTAAAACGCAAGATGTGACCTTATGAGACCTTATCTGAGACTTTTTGAAGATTTAACGACCTCGACCTATACGGACACCTCCAGCTTTCGCACTGTGATCACCTCAGTGCTGTATAGCACCTTCCAGTTGTGGGTTGACCTTGTCATAACTTTATCTTCGACTTACCCTCACAACGAATTAACCAAAACAATTATAGCACTGATAAAACTACGAGGTAAATTCGCGGTCTCAGCTTTGCTTAAACCTTTCGGGGTACACGTGAAATCGAATATCCTTAACTATTCTTAATTTAAAACTAGACGGTAGATATAGTAAAATAAATACTGGTAAATGCTAAATAAATAAATGATGAATAGTGAACATACGGCTCTGCACACCGTATGTTCACTATTCACACTGTTTACACACATGTTCTAGCACCGTTTTCAAAAACTAAACTTACTTAATATAGACTATTTAATTCCGTATGTAATGACAATATTTTTTAACATGACAACCATATTAGCATAGATCGCATAGCCCTCGGACGCATCGGAATTGAAACGGGTCACTTGTTCACTGTTACGGTCAGCGCGTAAGGGTTGTTATAGGAACAATATTCTCCATGGCAAAGGTGATTTGAGCTACGTGGTAACAATAGAGAAAAATATATATAAATAATAATATATCACGACAACTAACCCACGATTTGAAGACGCAAAATGAAGAGTGAGAGTCGAAGATAAAATTCATTATCATCATTATCACCAACACCCACTCTCGGACGCCGATCTGCTCTCAGAACATGGAGGATTAAAAGATCAGTCTACCACGCCGGTTAAGTGCCGCTAGAAATAAACATATATATGTACACATACATATATATATATACATATACACTAAATGCATGTATTAAATTTTTTTTTATGTAGATCATTTTGCGTCCAGTAATATAACACTCTCGTGCCCGTAATTTTAAGTCTAAATCGAACCTATGACCCCCGCAACTCAACAAACGGAAACCACCCACTGTGTCAACTGACTAGCAAACAAAATCGGCAAGAAACCCTAATAAGGAACATAAGTTTTTACAATTCTTTTAATCACTCCTTAAGAGAGAGAAGACGATAAAAAATCGAAGAGAAATGACCAAGGTATCTTTCGGGCAGAACAAAGTCGCAAATAAAAACTGATAGAGTACAAAGTACAGTCGGAGGACAATCCCCGAACACTTAATAGAATACAATTTGATTGAAAAGCGACCGTATTGTATTATCAAAGGAGAATCTTTTCTAACTTTTCGGACTCGGCCTTTTAGTTTCGAAGCTTAACATTTTATAACAAAAATAACAAGGGAATCATAAGTTTTCGTTCCACAGGGCCGGCAGCCGGAGGGGGCGGGGAAGGGGAGAGGGGGGGAGGTTGTAATTTAAAGTTATACATTTCGACCTAACATGAAGCAACGACGATTTCATCTTCAATGTTATCTTTTTTCCTTTCAGCACAATTGAAGTCTTTTCAAATGTAATACTTACGCAGTTTCTCCAAAAATTTTTTTTATTAAAATTGGATTATATAAGGTAGGCGTGAATGAGCTGCCTTACATTACATCACATCATCAGCCCGTCTCAGTCCGCAGCCGGTCACAGGGCTCCACTAAAACGCGCCTTGTGCTTTTACATATTCAGATTTTACCCGCAGTTCAAGTTACACCGAGATATTAGAATTCTTACAGATTTACTAAATCGTAGTACAGTTCAGTAAAAATGTTAGTAGTTCATAAGCAAAAAAATATTCCGAAAGTTAAAGTATCACCGAATTGAAGGATATACATATATGGGAGTTGTTCACAACGTAAGTAAATTATAATCTATGCCGAGATCACGTCTGGCGGCTGATTTCATTTTAATTATACCTAAATTGACAACTAGTTTTATGAGCGTTTTATCAAATAACAAAAAAACATAGAATTAAGAAAATGTATTCTCATTACATTCTAAGAACACCAAGTAGAGAATAACAAAACATTTAAGAACACTTATGGGTATGAGCAGAGGAACGAAAATTCGAATGAGTGTTAACAATCTACATATAACTTCATCATCATCATTATCAGTCTATCTCAGTGCACTGCTGGACATAGGCCTCACCAAAGAAGCGCCTTCGCGCCCTGTCCTCGGCTTGTCGCATCCAGCATCTGCACGCAGCCTTTCGCAGATCGTCATCCCAGAATGGAAAAGAATAACTTGAATTTGCTTATTCGACAAACGTGCCAAAATTCCAATCCCAACTGGAGCACAAAGTAAGACTGCGAATACAAAGTTAAAAAGAAATCTGTTACACAAACGCTCCAGCGAAATCTCCTCGAAGGAGCGAAAACGTCTCTCGAGGCACATCAAAGAGTTGCCGGCGCCGAGACGCGTAATTTTCCTAATTAAGTAGCATCAGATATTGTAACGAGATGCAAAAATGTAGGACGACGAAAATATTATGGTAATCGCGTTCGAGATCCGACTCGGAATTAAAACGTTGGCTGAAGAGTTGAAGATAAGCCTTCTGAAAGGAAATATTAAATAATCATACCGAATTAAGAATTGAATTTTTTACTTCTATTATTAAAGCGTACAGTGATATTACTACAGAGGCATCACCTAGTATCCACCTCCCATTCAATCTACTATCTGTGACAGAAATATAAAATATTGATACAAACATTCAATGACACACTCGACCACTAACAAAACCAACGAGTGAAATAAATGAGTGCGGTCCACTTGAAACCATATTAATATTTCACAATCTATCCAATTAACATTAATGATATTAAATTGACAGAATAATCAATGCTTTGTTGATTTAAGCAATGATTTGAAAGATTGGTTTTCAATAAACCTTTGATCTTTGTGCCATATTTCAATTATAATAATTATTAATTAAGAGGAAACGGTACCTATGTATACCGGTATATATGTATATGTGTATACATGTATATGTGTATATATAGCTATATATACTTATCAGGCATCCACATATATACTTGGCGGATAGTAAAACTACTTACACCGGTCACGGTCCTGCCAAATTTATTTCGCCTCGTCTACATGCATTAAAGTCGTCATACGTACTCGCCTACTAAAGACAGTCTAGGCTTCTTTTGAAACATCTCATAATTATAGAATTGGTTTTCTTTTTTTCCAATTAAAAATATAATACTAGTGGATATTATACAATATTAGTGGATACATGCCACCAGGCTAACAGTGTTTGTTAACATAAAAACAATTTACGGCGAAGAGCATGTAGAAATGCAGCCAAAATATTATTCCCAAAACAGTCCGACCAAAGAAACTAGTAAATGAATATACGTACGTTTGAAGAACGTCATAATAATTTACGAATGCCACATTTCGGGAGCAAAATACGAGCAAAACCGCATTTTCTGTTGCTGTTTCAAATATTCTGAAGCAGCAGTTCCGCTTATAACTTCTATATTCCTTATAATTCGTGCAAAAATCTCGCTAGTCTTCTACAAGTGTTGTTTTCGAAGAGACGGCTGTTTTAAGGCTTTGGTTTTGTACGACAAATATAAAAATATCTCATTCAGGGCTTCTAGTAATTTCGCCTACAAATTGGAAAGACAACCTTGTATTGATGTCAGCAGTACTGTCTGGTTAATGGGTGGTTGTTAATTACGGAAAGACATTTGCAACTGACGAGGAGCCGGTGCCGGTTGGGAGGTCTCACAAAAATATAGAAGTAGTGTCTTCACTATCATCGTTATGCTAAGATTTCAAATCAAGTTGATGCAAAAGAACTTCACAACATGAACAGTTTTAATGTTCCACTGTCACACACGGCTCTCCTCTCATAATGATTAAGGTCATAATCTGCCACGCTGGCAGTGGCAAATTTCACAAGTCTTAAAGAAACTATGGTGGAATAGAATCCATAGGTGTGTAGACTTCTATGTGATGTTTCTCTTCACTGTAACAGAAAATTATATTAATCTTAAAACGCACGTTTTTCTGCGTGACAGGATTTAACTTCGCATACCAATGATAAATATCTACAAGATATATAAGACTTAAAACATTATATTTCGTTCTAAATATCAATTTTGTCTAATATCCAAAAAGAAACTTTGACCACGGACTCTGCAATATATCTCCCGGTAATTTCGGACGCCGCAAAAACCCGACAAGCGACCACGACTAATTTAATTAACCACGGAGATAGAAAATGAGAGAGTTTTTGTTTTACAATTTGTTAGAAGAAGCGAACACATCTCCTTTTTGTTAATAGTGGTAGCATGATTACAAGAAACGTACTACAGAACCGCTGAAAGGCAGAGAACGAAATGTAACAAAAATTACGTAGTGTTTCTGTAACATAATATTATTTGTACTCAGAAGTATAGAGGATTAATTTAACTAAATAGTTACATAATGATTACCGCTAGTCTGAAACGCGGCTTTTATATAACAGACGCCGCGAGATCCAGAAATTTTTCCAGCAAGAAAATTTTAGCAAAATAAAAAAAGATAATTTTTCAGTTCATAACCTGGTTATACATTTCATTTACAGCAAATGACATGATAATTTAAAGAGAACGGTTGCAAAATGTTTATGTGATATTATACATATTTAGGCAATGTAATTCTGTAGTCTATGTCGAGCAGGAACAAAAACAAAACGACTTTAAATAGGATTTTAATGACACGCGGCTGTCTCTCAGAGTTGTAAAAGTAACGATATTGCATGAGATCTAAAGAAAAATAATACATGTATATAAAGTTCGCGTAATAATAGTATTTGAAAAATTTGTTTATAAATGTTCGTTTTACGATTAAATATCACTTGGTATAACTGTGAAGGAAAACATTGTAAGGAAACTTGGACACCTTAGACTTCTCCATAAAGTTCTCTAAGGTACATGTAGTAACCCACACTTAGCCAGCATGGCACACTATGGCTTTAATCCTTCTCATTCTGAAGAGAGGCTTGAGTGTAACAGTGAAACAATGAGGAGGTTAATGATAATATGGTGATGACGATTGTAACGAATTTTTTGTCCTTCACGGATAGAGGTACAGTCGAAAAAGTGATAAAGTATTGCATTAATGGTAACAATGAAAAATAGTTAGCGCGACATAATTAATTATCAATGGACACAACACGGTACATTATCAAACGAATGCAATTAATCTCGCTGAACAAACACAACCGCGACTCTACCGGTGCATATCGCTGATAATCATTAATTAATGATGGAGAGCTCGGTAAATCGCGCTGAGCTCAGCTGCGACGGAAACAAATGGAGATAGACCGCGGCTACTAAACTTCATCCATCAGGTCATTGTTGTGATGATTTGAGTCCAAACTATGGGTACTAACATCAATTCCAATCATTCAGTTGATTCTCTTGCATTCTCGTATATAAATATGAGTCTTGGAAGACTAATCAGGATGAAGAGGACTCAACACTATGTTCAGCATAATTGCATGTAGATTAAAATGAGAATGGCTCATTAAGTTATTGCATGAACAACGATAATGATATTATTACATATTGCAATTATTTCCATTAATTGGAATATAAATAGCTCATTAAGTTATTGCATGAACAACGACAATGATATTATTACATATTGCAATTATTTCCATTAATTGGAATATAAATAGCTCATTAAGTTATTGCATGAACAGCGACAATGATATTATTACATATTGCAATTATTTCCATTAATTGGAATATAAATAGCTCCTTAAGTTATTGCATGAACAACGACAATGATATTATTACAATTAGTCTCAGTCCACTGCTGAACATATGCCCTAATGAACCCCCTCGTGCTCACAGGGTGTCTTCACCCCTGCTCTCCGCGCGGGCACTCGGGTTAAGGATTGCAAGTTGCACACCTGTACATATCTATAATTAAAATATCTGTGTTACAAGTAACCACTAGGTATTACGGGAAACGAAATAAAAGTACCACAAGATTTTACGTCCATAACATTTTAACGACCCATAAAACACTTAGCGCTTAATGGTAAATAAAAGAGGCGTAAAATCAATATTTGATTCCCCTGTGGCCAGGCGTGACCAGGGCTGCTGGGGAACATAAAGTATTATATAATGACAGGGACACTTAACTCAGGATATCATCAACATGATCCCAGTTATCGATCCACTGTTTTTAACAGGTATCTTCCAAAATGAGAAGAATTAAGCCATGGCCTGGCACGCCGGTCAAATCCGAGTTGGTAAAGTATCTGGGCGAATGGAAATGTTAGAAAGCTTAGTGCAGTTTATGCCAAGACTTCTAGAAGAAACTGTCACGAGCGCTACAGAAGTATAGGTATATTGAACTTACATTAAAAAAAAAGTATAGCAAATTAAAAATAACCATCTCGTCTATATCTTTCAATACACTATTTAATCATATCTCTTTAAAAGAGGTTTTTGCCATTTTGCATGCGGGTTGGCGTTCGATTGATAAATTGTTTCAATATCGAAAACAACAAAGCTTGACAATACTGAGTTGGAACGTCACTTGCAGCGCGGAGGGGTGGCAATTTATGATAAAATAATTGGCGAAACATTTTTCCAACCATCTTCGTGATTATCGGCGGCACCATTAGCTAGCGGTCATCAGGCGTCTATCCTCAGATTTAGGGAATAAAACAACAGCGTGGTATATCTATTAATTTGCGAAAAATCTCAAGCAATTATCGTCATGATTTGTTCACCTAGCTGTATAGTACATAAGTACAGGTATATATGTAATGTAAACAAAAAGATAACCAGCTGGCTACAAGGCAAGTGACTATGGTCATGATCGTTGTTATGTAAACGAACAAACCATCCGAAGTAAATCGTCACAGTAGACCTTTCTCATGTATGCATATATTATCACACCAGATCCCTCATGAGGTAAAAGCAGAAGGCACAATATGTCAAACATCTCTAACTTTACATATCCGATCAGCTTCGTTTACATTCATCGCCGTCTTCATACCTACATCATTTTCGTCTGGATCTAGTCCCACATAGTACTTAAGTTCTCTCCGAGAAATACGGGTACATTAAAAGTTGAATTTTAAGATCATTTAAAACACCTTATGCTTTGATAATAAAATCATAAATATCTTGGTATATCGCCACATGCGGCTATTCGATCCCAAACTAGGGAAACCTGAGAAAACCGAAAACCAAAGACATACCTTATTTATGTCCGAACGTGTTCTAGTAATTAGATTATATTTAAGTATAAGTGTAAAGAGATCGAAACTATTTCGCGCGTAATGTAAACCCCATGAGCAGCCCGCAGCCGCCGGCCCGCGCCGCCCAATTAAGACAGTTGCCGCAGATTCAATTTACTCTCCATGAGATTAAAGGCCAACCGAGGATTGGCCGACGCTCCACTCGCTCCAATGTCGTCTTAATCATTTGATAGAGGATTTAAACCGTTCGCCCAGTTTAAATCCTTTTTTCCTATTCCTCCTGGAACTAAGCCAGATATTTTGTTTACACTGTGACTGAAATTGTGTCGAGAATTATGGCCATAAACGTCATATAAAGACCAAAACCCAACGCATATCAGGCCAGAGGATTTTATTGTTTCATTTGGGCACAAATTTCTTGTTACGACGAGAAGAATAGTTAAACGCTAAAGTTCACCACCCTGGCCGAGTGTAGACTAACTACGCAAGCCTATGGAGCATATTGCAAAATAATGCAAACAGATTTCCTTAACAGATTCCTTTCGCCATAATAGTGAGTGAGATTTTGGGTTATACGAGTAAATGCACATAAATTGATATTGCTAGTTCTGCTGGGATTCGATCTTCAAACCTCAGATTGGGGGCCTCTGATCTAAGTCACCTGGCTAATAGTGCAAGGTCCTCATGGCCAGTGCAAATGCGTTCTAAGATAGACCACGCCTACCGAAACATCCTATTCACCCTTGCTTTAAGTAATCTTAAGTTATATACATATTTATAACATGTCTAATTAAAAATGTGGTTATATGTGGAGCGTTTAAATCGCGATTGGCCATGATGTGCTGGTCACTGAGGAAAATATTACAAAACCCACAAGCTATATCTGTCTCTTAGTTCCGTCGATACATTCTCCATAGTTTTTCTGTACATCCACAAATTCTCAGTGAAGAGTTTAATTGGAACCAATCGCCGTCCAATCCAGCCTCGCTCCGTAAGCCCCGATTGCCTCTACGCAGTTAAGCCACGGCAATCAAGCTCAAATGGCTTTAAGCCGTGTCCACAAAAGTTTGATCGCTGCTCAGATTAAAACATTTTTCAAACTCAGATGGTTTCGATGTTTGCATGCGAATAGTGTAACAAAGGATTTTTAGCTAGCTATTCGTTCATAAAAAACTCGTCCGACCTCAACCGGTTTAATTCCTGGTATTTTCAGAAAAAACGTAACGTAACATCACGCCTATAATCTCCGAAGGGGTAGGCAGCGGAGTATAATACACTCCCACGTTTCACCAATTACGTTTTAGTCCCATGGAATAGGTGGTGAGCCTATTGCCAAACACCGGGCACTGATCCAGACTCCGAGTCACTACTAGAAATTCTAAATTAGAAAATTCCCGTGGTACCCGACCCGGGATTTGAACCCAGGACGTCTCATTCGGCAGTCGCGCTTGCACCCACTCGACCAACGAGACAGTGAAAAAAATATTCAGAAAACATTTTCAGAAAACTTTTAACTTTAACACTCACGCCTTCCAAAGTAAAATTCCGATTTAATCAGACATATCAATGCTAAGTTAAGATGACAGTTCTACATATAGGGGTATGTGGTAATGTATTTCATACCCGCCCCCTCCCTTCCACCCCCCTCGAGGCATGGAGCGACGTATTCAGTGCTAGCATCTACTTATTACCAAATCCTATATTTTGTTTGAAAAACATTGTAATGAACACGCATCCATCAGCCTTTGTAAGTCCACTGCGAGACAGACCTCCCCTAATCTGCACCGCTCCCCCAGGTCTTGGGCCTTTCGAAACATAACAAAAAAACAGTATTAATAGTAGTTTCATATCCGCACAATAACAGAAGACAATTTCAGTACAATGTAGCAGTGAAATAAGACAACTATTCGCACTTTATTTCACGGGCGGCGAGACGTCCCGGCGATATTGGTGCGATATTTCTAAACGCGCTCGATTCACCCTGCACGGCGCTACCCCCGCACGGATACGTGAGTTGTGGGGTTGATTCGATTTTTCAGCAGATACATGTTGCAGATGGAGTCTGTATTACCGTATATTGGAACATATTACGATCTTTTTGTCTAGTACATTGTGTTGTACTAAAGTCGTATATGAGTGGAAAACATCGCCGATAGTAAAAAAAATCGTCACCTCTTTCACCCTATTCCTGGTTCTGTTTATTTGTAAGCCTTATGGCCACCCACGATCCCACGCAATGTCCCATATTAGCGTCAACTCTAAATTAAATTTCGACCTATCCGTAGAATAAAGTTCCAAAAGAACATGTGACCAACACACTTTTTCTATATTTTTTAGACTGTTTAGGCCTATGTTTTATGGTAGGGAAACAAAAGTTAAATTTTTTTTTTATTTATTTAAATTTTTGTTTCATTACCATAAAATATAGATGTAAATAGTCTAAAAAATAAAGAAAAAGTGTGTTGGTCACATGTTCTTGGGAACTGAATGAAACTTTATTCTACGGGCAGGTCGAAATATTCTACACAAGACTGTGAGTATTTTAGTTTCAATTAATAATGCATTTGGAGATTTGAACAATAATCCTCAGTGCTGCTGTTACTTCTGCTAAGCAGCAGATAGGATTATACGAGTATGTGAGGAAGAGATAGAACATACTGTCTCTCTAGAATTGAAATAGATTTCAAGTCTGGAATAACTTGTAGGACAGGTCGCGTTTAATCTATACGTATGTATCCTTAGTATGTATGTGTATATGTATGTATGTATGTTTGTGTGTATATATTAATACTCTCACAACATTAGCATATTATTTGTCATGAATACTTCAGGACAAGGAATAGCGAACTAAATTTATCATTCCTAACATTGTCCATAAAAACACCAAACCTCTGTGCGACAGAGCGAGATTGTAGCATTGTATCAAATCTCCTCAAAAATGCAAACGAATCAAAAATTTATATTTATGTGTTTTGGGATATGTATTTTACAGACTAGCGTCTTCACAGACCGGCTTATGTTCTATTAGAAAAAATTCTAAGCGTGTACAAACACATATCTATTTAAATTATTGCGTTAATGAACACTACAAAGGTGATAGATACGAGTAGCCGTATATGAGCTTTGATGGCTTGGTATAAAACCTAAATTTCGCTACTATCACGAACATTCAAATATGAATCGATCCGCCTTCACAATGACTTGCAATAATACACAGCTGTTAAAAGTTATAAGGTCAAAGGAACACGCTTCACACTTTCGTCTGTTTCAAGCGAGGGTCGATAACAGATTCATACTCATTTTACTAGCGAAAGTAACCATTTCATTTCCCTTACTGTATTGATATTTGTATCTAGCGACGAATGGCTCTTGATGAAATTGAAGCTTTAGAGTGATAACTCTAGAGGCTTTGGCTATCGCTTTAAATCGCTCTCGGCTCATCCTGATTAATATACTATTTCTTCGTTCATTCGTTTTACATTCGTTCATTTTTTTTTTCACAATACAAAATGTAACATAATGAATATGCCAGTATTTTTTACCTGCCAGGTAATCAAAGCCTTTAAAGGCTCCAAACATTATTGACCATGGTCTATTAAAGACGGGCTTGTTCGGATGTTCTGGGTATTATTGTGAAAAATCCCAACTTTCATCGTTCTTCGCTTATTGAGTTTTTTAATAGTACTGTAGTTAAAGTCTCTCCTGTTACAAATTAATTTACGCTGCTGCTGCAGAACTTAATAGTGCAACACTTTACATTTCTTTAGATATAATTTACTATATTATAATACTAGCTGTGCCCGCGACTTCGCCCGCGCGGAATTTAACAAAACAGTTATTGTTCAGTTCGCAGATTTTACGGTTACGATTTTTAACTTATTAATTCTGTATTTCCCGTATAGAAATACCTATGCTCATTTTAATGAAATTCTTTTATTTTGTGCTTCGCTAATTTGTTTTTCTACACATTTCTCCATTTAGTCATTTTTATTCTAAAATTCTAAAATGAAAGTAGCCTAAGTTACTCCTTATTTCATCAGCTATCTGCCAGTGAAAGTCCCATCAAAATCGGTCCAACCGTTCCAGAGATTAACCGGATCAAATAGACAGACAGAGAGACATAAAAATTGTAAAAAATATTATTTTGTTATTTTTAGTTACCGGTTATTTTAATATTACAAACAGACACTCCAATTTTATTTATTTGTATGTATGTATAGATATATTGCTTAGTAAGCGTTGATAAATTCCAATATGTTACGCTTAAGTACATACTAATTTAAGTAAAACGTCTAAGTATATGAATTTAAGTAGCTTTCTAGGACGTGCAATCAATTTTCTCCGCCCGCCCCCACAAAGGCCTTTAAAATAACCTCGTTAGGCCATTCTAAGTATCGTACAGATACACAATTGTGCGAGTGAAATCAATAATATTATCCATACATCAGAACCGACGTCTTTCACTCTCTCGTCATTTGTGAACTGAATGGCCTGGCAACATTTATAGACTCAGAGCATTAAATGGACAAGCCAGTGTCTATATTAGTATTTTGATATTTCATACATACACTTACTGATGCTCTCGGGTACGTTTGCAATAAAGATATTAATAAAACCATGTTATAACTAGTGTTCCTTAATCAAATCATGGCCTTTGCTTTTCGTTTACACGCAGAAAAGAGATAATGTTTTTCTAAATTTTTCACCAGCCGTTATCCCTATAAGGGCTGTCAGTGTTGCCATAGCTACATCATCATTTCCAATGATTTATACGATAAATTAGGCCTAAAAATTAATTCTTTTTTTTTAAATAAATTAAGTAGGTTTTAAATATTAAATAGAAATATATTAATAATAAATGCTGACATAAATACTTTTATTAAATACAAACATTAATAAATTAATAAAGGAACCAAAATTACCAGATAATATTAACAGAAAAATATTTTATAATATTATGTTGAGTGTCAACTTAAATCTGCGTGTCGAGAAAGACTGTTATGAGTCCGATTTATACTCGCGCGGGCTTGAATAGGACATTTATTGCCGCGTGTTAAGTTTTAATGATATGTTTTCACTGTCGTATTGCTATTGGCAGCGGGCAGGTGCCTGCATCCGCAGTAACGAGGACATGCAGTAAAACTTGTATTTACGCTCGCTGTCATTCTATGGAAATGCCGTTAACGCGTACTGGTATCTATGGAATCGTTACCACGTTGGAATCCAGGATATCCTCAATATTACCATTCGATACTGTTACTGCAGACCATGACTGTTTAGCTGTTACGTTGTGCTTAGAATGTTTTTATGGGAGAAATTTGTACTGTTATATTCTTTATGAGAATATTGTATACATTTAATGCAAGTGGTTAAAGTAGCATTCAACGTCTTTAGGTGTGTCTGAGGCTATGGGTGTGCCGAGAAAAAAAACCAGGCGACAAAGCTGTCCAAAACAATTTATCCATAAGACTTCGTAAGTTTTGTCTTATGTACGGTAATTCGTTATTTAAATTAAGAAATGAGCTAGCTGAGTGTCTGATCAACATAGCGGAAATGTTCTGGAGGTATGAAATAATGCGCAAAAGTAAGCGCTAAGTAAGCGCTATGTAGGCGCTAAGTAAGCGCTTTTATTTTTCCATGCTAGTTCTTTACAGAATTCAAATAGGCGACATACATTGTTAATGTATTGAAAAATGTAATATAATTTTAATAGACAATTTTATTGACATTTTGGTGAATAACAAAAATGCGTTTAATTTTCATCACCAGATCTACGTCCAAGAGTGATGCCAGTCTCTCACCTATGATCGTTTCTGACGCTTTGAACGTAGTTCCTCTGTACACGTTACCTGGTAATATCAGCCAGGCTGCCACGAAGCTCATGCCAGTAATGTTTAGGTACAGTTGTCTTTTCTTTACCCCCACCAGATCTGAGAGGTACGTGAACACTAGGGTTGACGGAGCACCTGGAAACACGCAGAATATAATGTATATACATATTTATTCTCACAAAATACACTAAGTCACGTACAATAAGAAGAAAAATCCTTCACCTGTACTCATCTGATTTGATACTAATAAAAAAAAAAAAAATTATGGATGTACTGAAGTTGAATGTATGTAATAATATGTATATGTATATGTAAACAGTATGTATGTCATTAATTTATTTTTGTTTAATGACTTTGCTTTTGAAATAATAAAACTTACATAGATAAATATTTCCTTATGAAAATTCTTTTTTTAAAAATCAAAAGTTCACTTGTCTCTGATATTGAGAGCATTGCTTTTGGATTCGTCGCTCAGGTCACTGGTAGCTAAGGCTTTTAACGGTCAGATTATTATTTAAAGATAGATTAATCAAGGTAATACAGTCAGGACAATCTTAAAAACTTACCAACAATATTGAATAGACGTTTTTAACTACGATTGTAAATTTCTGATTTATTTATTACTGTGTTACGAATTGTTACGAATTTTTTTGTAACTTAATAGATCAATTAAATAAATAAATTAACTTAACCTGGCAATATCAGCTCAAGTTTAATGGAGAAATAAATAGACATCATACAAAATTGTTACCGATCAGAAAACCGTTAATGGACCGCGCAGCTAGCAACACTCGGTAGTCAGACACGGTGCTCTGGGCCAGCAGGATCGCGGAGTCCGCTAACAGGGTCAGGCTCAAGATGTTCCGTCTACCGAACACGTCGCCCACAATACCCCAGAAGAAAGCGCTGGCTACTCCCCCTGAAAACAAAACATAAATTTTAATAAAAAAAAACGTAACATTACGCCTCTAATCCCCGAAGGGGCAGGTAGAGTAGTGTAGTACAATCCCATTTTAATGAATTAGAAAAATCTTCTCTAAGGCGTGGGTAGTCTGCTAATCTGCTCCTACCCCTCTAATAATGACTGGAAACCCGTGTTATACAGAAACAGGTTTGTCGACTACGATAACGAAATTTTATGTATATTTTACCCCTAAAACTCGCCGAAGATTAGATTTTAATAACTGAATTATTACATTATTTTTGTTACACACCATTAGAAACAAGTTGGTAAAGATTTGAATACGGGAAAAGGTTACGTCACATCACACATACAATTTTCGTTACTTCTCGTGACCAAATCTTCAATAACAAAATTGGAAACCACAATTGGTTTTAATTCCTCGAACGCTTGTCGATTGGTTCGCGTTGGACCGCTAAGAGATCCATATAAATACAATGCTTGATTGATTGTCTTTTAGACCGTACCCCGAAATGGTAGTGGTGTATTTAAATTGAGATCATTATTGCGTATATATGATGACTTTTATTACGGACTTTTCGATAACGTCTGTGATAAGTCGCCGAACTCCTTAATAGGATATATTTTTCAAATTTTTCTCTAGTCGACGCTATTCTAAATTTTAAAAAGATGTCGATTATATAGTCCAAATGTAACTAGATCCTTTTAAGTATAGTTATGTTTAGAGAATTTTAATTTCATTTTATTGTAGTAAATTTCATAACAATGAATGGTAACAATATGTGAATAATTGCGTTTGGCGCCGATAGATGGCGGTATTTACATAAAACTTAACGCGTATGTTTTCCGCGTTCAACAGTTAATTTACAGTCAACGTTTATAGTGACAAAAGCATTGTTTGATTTTACGACTAGCTAATAATTCTATATTATCACAATATATTATGTGTAGTTCAACGCAGCACAAATTTTTTAAACCGCAAATAAATATAAATATCGATAGAATTAAGATAAATGGTTTTAGTATGCTTCTATGTTAGTAGGACTATTACACGAGACCTGTGAAACTAAATTACCTTACTTTTCTTCGTAGTTTCGGTCATTGATCATAACTAACATTACGTGATCACAGTACATAAAGACATGGTTTAAAGCATCAATATCCAAAATTTAGAAAAACGTCTCGTTTATCGCTTAAGTAAATAACTCGGATTTATTTTCTATTTTTAGCAGCATCAGTATAATTTAACTTTTTGGTCAGTGTTTATGATATTTTACCATTGATTCTGATACATTTATTCCGTTATGGTAGACCGTAGTTTACATTCAGCAACGACTATTTTAAACTGTGTGAACTATTGTAACAATTTAATAATTCAATAGACTGCCTCGTTGTTAGAGTGGTTGCAAGTGCGACTGCCAAACGGGAGGTCCTAGGTCAAATCCCGGGTCGGGTAGTACGTGAATTTTCTGCTTTAGAATTTCTAGTAGTGACTCGGAGTCGGGATCTGTGTCCGGTGTATGGCAATAGGCTCACCACCTATTCCATGGGACGTAAACGTAACTGTTGAAACGTGGGAGTATACTACACTCCTTTGCCTACCCCTTCGGGGATTTCAGGGCGTGGTGTTACTTTTTTTTTCTGTAGTTATTGAACCAAGTTGAACTTTAATTACTCTTAAGAACCATTAAATTTCAGAGCGCTGTAATATAACTCTGCAATTTTATACCTGGTCCATATTGGTCAGCCTCAGCAGTCGTTACGAGTTTCATTTTAATAACTGCTCTTAATCACTATTGAGACGAGCCTCTGCTAGTATGCATCTGTAGTTTCATAACCTGGTCAATTTTGACACAGAGGTGAGTCATTCCTATACAAATAGGACTTACCACTCATAAAGGCCATGTTGATCAGCCCAGCTTGGTACGTGGTGAGTTGCAACTCGCACCTGGCCGCTGGCAGCGCGTACGACATCACACAATTTTGGATACCAGACGTGAAGAAAGCCAGAACGCAAGCACCGAGCACGCTGCGGCTAAAACCACCATATCCTGAAAGAAAGCGATAATGATGTTTATTGTTATTAAATCATTGCGCTAGGTCCCCTTCGGAGCTGGCAGGGAGCACTGAGTGTCAAATATATATGTATATATTTACGGAGCTGTATGCTTCATCTATGTTAAACACTTTCTTCATACACGCTTGTCGATTTCGGAGACTTTTGACTTCTCCATCAGCCAATATCTGACCTATTTGGTCAAGGTAGGTGACTCTTAGTCTTGGTAATATTAAAGAACAAATTAAAACATTACGCTCTAATTACGTCTATTAGTAGAATTAGGGCTAGAATACAGGGCGCGATGGCGCTCTGTGGGGGAGGCCTATGCCCAGCAGTGGACTGAGACAGGCTGATGAGGAGAATTAGACAAAATACATATAACAACTGGTCGTTAAGTAAGTTCTGCTCTTAAGCGATAGCGTCGTCCTTAGAACCAGCAATGATTTTATTATTACAAGCATATATTGTTTTTATTGACTGCCTCCTTGGTCGAGCAGATGCAAATGCGACTTCCGGTCGGGAGGTCCTGGGTTCAAATTCCGGGTCGGGTACTATAGGATTTTTCTCATTTAGAATTTGTAGTAGTGATTCGAAGTCTGGATCAATGCCCGGTTTATGGGAATAGATTCACCACCTATTCCATGGGATTTAAACGTATATGGTGAAACGTAGGAGTGTACTACACTCCTCTACTTACCGCTTCGGGGATTACGGGTGTAATGTTACGTTACATATTGTTTTTAAATGCAGGCAGCGAAATTTTTCTCAATGCGAAGTATAATTTGGCTTCATGTGAAATATATGTTTAATATGGCAGTGATAGCCTAGTGGTTAAGAATTCAGCCTCTCACTCCGGGGGTGCTGGGTTCAAATCCCTGGCGCGCACCTCTTTACAAAAGTGCGTTTTAAATTTAAATATCACTTGCTAACGGTGAAGGAAAACATCG
>DWJK01000410.1:0-22707 GCA_018248815.1 Croniades pieria auraria
CGCACTTGGCCAGCGTGGCGGACTACGGCCTTAACCCTCTCAATATGAGAGGAGACCCATATTCCAACAGTTGAATGCTAATGGGTCGATTATTATTATTTTTTTAAAGCTAAGATAATCATAATCGCATACAAATTAATTGTCAGTAGTTTATAGCAAAAAAAGATGAATTTGTCGATTTAAGTGAGAACTAGTATGTAATTCAATCATCTATGAACTAGTGTTTCGCCACGCGGACCAGCGATGCAGATCGCCAACTGAATTAAGACATTAATACCGTATCAGGTTCAAATGAGTTGCAATCCTATAAAAATATTGAAAATGTTGATTCCTCAATAAATAGCCAAGTAAAATTCCAATATTAAATATGGGTCACGCATAGCCACAGTTGGTAATTAATTTTGTTTTCATTGGTGTTAGTATGAAATGGTCGTGTTTATAGGACGATAAATTCAAGGTCTTAGTACTTCACATTTTACTAGTAATTGATGAATTTATGAAGTACAATAAGCTTAAGTATTAAAAATGTATTTTTAAGTATTTAAATTTAAACAACAAACTAACAGTAAGTAAATATTTTTACTTCATTAAAAACGATTGCGAGTCAAACTAAGAGTGTTTTTTTCTTTCATGTCATGTATATGTCACGAAAGGAATCTTCTGTTAAAACGCATTTATAACTGGCAGTATATTTTTTAATGCTTAAAAAGTATTTTGTGTCAAAGACGATGTTCGAGAATTTGCAAATAAAGGAATAAATGCACATTCCGTGCTGCTCGGATTCGATTTTCTATCGTATGATTATACATTATTATTGAAAATTATTAATTTATTCCGGCTATTGAAATTAAATATTATAATAAACAATAAAGTTACATTTAAAAGTTAATTTTTAGTAAATATTACTATGTGTTTGTACAGTACAAAAATGTATCCACAACCCGGTTAAATACTAAAATCATACGAAATAAATTGTATTATTGTCAAATATAATTAAATACAATGTTTTTTGATTGATTTCATTCCATCCTTAATATACGTCAAAGTTTAGCGAGTCAAAAAAAAGACGCTAGCTTAGTTTCGAGTCGCGTTATTTAAAACACTTGCGATTATAGCTGCACGGGGCGTCAGCAGGTAGGCAGCCGGTCGGGCGCGGTCGGCGGCCGCTAGCCGCAAACCCGCGCGTTTCCCCCCGCCAGCGGGGACACGCCGCTCGATACGAGATAGCGCGACCGTTGTAGGGTGTCCGCTCATTACTTGTCTCGTTCCGATAAAAAAACGCCCGTGTTCTTATCAGGCGGATAATATATACACAGGATACACCTGTTAGATTTTTGCTGTGTCAGCGATGCATTTATCGTTATGAATGTACGGTGATATACAATAATAATTTATGTGTAATTTTATTCTATATATTTAAGTTATTATGACTCCTTTAGATGATTACTACTGTAGTAACCTAACGTTTGTTTATTTTATCTTTTACACTTCTTTTGGATGGGGTAAATTAAGACTTCGTGTCAATAATCCTCAGTGAATATAGTATTAGAAAAATATTCTAAATGAAGAACCGCCCAAAAACAATACAAAACAATACTCAACCTATCATTTGAAACTGAATTTGAGTTATTAAAAGGAAATAATTTTAAAAAAGCAACTGAAAACCACCATATTGTATTAAATATTTATGCAGCTACTTCCGTTACTACATTTTTACGAATTCGTACAATGCGTACAATTCATTAGTCCAGTATTGACGTTACAATCGCAGGGCAACCTATCGCAAGCAGCGGCCATCTTGCGGCGTTCCCCCGCGGCGCGTCAGTCGCTCGGCGCCCGCCTGCTCGTGTGTACGGCCACTTTCATACGGAGCGTTATTTATCTCGTTTGTAGTTGGCACAGCAAAACAAAAAAATAGAAACGAATACCATATTATATTCCAACATGTCGACTATTCAGTTCGAATACGACCCTGAGCGATTAATAGAAGAGGTTCACAAGCGACCCGGCATTTGGGATTTTGAGGACTTGCAATACCGTACAAAGAAAGTACGTCACAAGCTGTGGACGGAGGTCGTCAACGAGCTAATGCAGGGCGACGTCAAAGTTACGAAGAGCGAAATGCGAGAACTTGGTATGCCATTTTTTTTTATTTAACATACTTTTTTTATTCATACTTTGTTTACTTACATAAAACGCCATTGCGCCCAGTAATAGCTCGCTATTCAGGTTATTTAGGTACAATTGCAACAGGGAAGTCTGGACTGGTCATTATCGGTTAACAATGCTAATGTCAGGATGTTGGTACGTGCGTTGTACCGTTACGCACTGGGCGACTAATCGCCGGCGTCCAACTGACATGGCGCTGTGATGGAGCGATCGTAGCTCATTAGTTTGTTACAATGCATAAATACAGGCTGATAACATCCGCAGTTTATTAATGATAATAATAATAATATTTATTCACGGAACATGGTTTACACGGAGGTATTGATATTTGTTAGTATTGTTGAGTAGGTGTGTAGAATAAGTCTGCTAAAAAAATTCTATGTTTTTATTTCTATTTAAAAGATTTTATTGAATGAATTGTACCAGTTGTACGAGCATGTAATCACAGATTTTGTCGTAACGTTTTCCATAGTCGTCTTTACATTACAACGACGCCTTATCTCGTTCTTGCCGCTCTGGGAACGAATTTGAATGAATGACGTTTTGCAGGCGAATATTGTAACAGTAGTTTGCTGTCAGCGTAAGATATGTTTTAATGTATTATGTAGGTATAAAAAGTTATCATTGCACAATTTAAAAAAAAACGATTACAGCTAAATTTGTTATCTCTTATATGATATTATTGTCAAATCGTCATATATATATTCTTGTCTATGCTGTTATTCGTTAAAATATTTAATATTAAACTAATGAATACTTTCTGCTTATGTTACAGAGTTACAATTACAAAAAAAATGGAAAAGCATCAGGGATTGTTTTCAAAAGTATTTGAAAGACCCAAACAGAACCAAACGACCCTACATTTACAGCAAACAATTGCAGTTTATATTGAAAAATCAAACGTTGCCAACGACCGAGGTGGTCCAGACGAGCGATTCGGACGAAGCGGTGGAGAAAAAGAGAATTTGGAAACCGCGCAAAAAACTAAAATGGGTCAGAGCGAGTCAAGTGTCTTCTGAAGACGATACTATGGACAATGAGAATGACGTCGATAACTTCGATAATCAAGACGACGATGATGATTGTAGAGGCGTCGAACCTGAAGTGACACCCACCTCTAAAGTCGTTTCCACTCCGAAACACATAGATGAATTCGCGTTTGCCAGTGTTGACAATATACCTAAAACTGAAAACGAGGATCCGGATAAATTATTCCTTTTATCCCTTCTGCCACATTTGAAATCGATCCCTGAGGAGTATCGGCTCAATGTCAAAGTGGATTTGATGCAAGTATTGAGAAACGCCAATTATCATGCAAGTCAAGACATCAAAATGATGTAATACTATTTAAAGTTTTGCGAAGAGAACAAAGTGATTAAAATGTGATTTACGTTAGCATCGGATCGATTTCGGAAATGGCGACTGTTTTGCTACTGACTTTATTGGTGCACTCTCAAGTGGCTTGTGTAGCCAATCTTCTTGGTGAAGATTATACTATTTGTATATTCAAAATACCAATGTGTTATTCTTATTACTACATTATAAGGCGACGATGGTGAGATAAACAAATGTTAGTACAATGTATCATACATAATAAGTTTATTGAAAACATATGGAAAGACACATTGTTACATTTTCTTTAAATATTAAGTTGTTAATTAAATAGCAACATACAAAATAATAATTAAATTAGCTGAATTAGATAAGAGCTTTTGAAGTGATAAATTAAAAGACATTGCCATACAATGAATGATTGTTATATGTTGTAATATTTATTTATATATACCAACATTTTTATGTTAAAAAAAGAGACAAACTACATATAAAATACAAGAGCAATCTCACTGTCCTTAAAGAAATTAATTCTTACCGACTTCTATGACTAACTTCAAATAGGACAGATAGTAGCTGTTCTCATACTAATATTTACTAACTGGGCTAATGATACTAACACTTGTTATTCCTACAGTCCCATCGTAAATTTTAATACTCAACAAAAATCTTATATTAGTAACATTACCAATCTTATACATATAGTCCTCTTTGAGGTTGGTTGGAAAAGTCCATTCATAGTAATGACCACTTGTAACTCGTGTTTGTTTGTTTCTCTTGAGTTAAAAAGAATCACAAGTCAATAGCTACATGTAACCAATAAATTAGTATTACAAATTAAATTTATCATAGTGCACCATTGCAAATGTCTCTGTCCAGCAGCAACCACTTAAGACTCGTTTGTTTATTTTCTTCACAAGAAAAAGAATCTTGAACTATCATGCCCATTACTTGAGACGAGTGTATGTAATTTAAAATTAAAATTATGTAGATGACATACCTGAGATCCAAGTAAGTGAGAGACTGTAGTGCTCCTACTGCATCCGGTAAACTCCTTATTATATTTTGTGATAATAGTAATCTTTCTAAGAAAATGTATGTGGTCACTTCCTCTGGCACATCACTAAACCGATTCTTTGATAAATCTGTAACAAAAAGAAATGACAATTTATATAAAAATATAACAACATAAGTATGTCCTGCCCATATAAGTTTTTCTCAAATTTTAGAGAATTCAGGAGCATACTTCTGAAACGCTGCTTGTACCTATTAATATTTTAATAAATAAATTGCAGAAACAAAGAATATCATTAAGACTGCTGTACTCTTATTAATACAAAGCACAACTTTTTCTATCACTTTTTCCCCTACTGAGCTTTAATACCTGTCATAAATTAAGTTCCACTCAACTTAAGAAAGGGGGCAAACAATATAGGGCTTTATTGTAAAGTCCTTCGTTTAACCACATGAACTTGAACTTAATGGCAAACCATAAAAGCTACATGAAAGTTATCACATATGAATAAAGTTATTGTTATAAGATTAATGATATATCACATAATAAAGAAAAAGTCTATATTGTAACCATAGGAGAAATATAGCAAATTATTTCTTAAAAACTTTAGCAGAAGATACATTAGAATGCCTTCAGTATAGAACCTCTATTTTCATTAACATTTACTTATCCCATAATTCTAGTTATGAACACTCTAACGTTAACAGTACCACAGTCATACAATGTTGTGTCTATTTTTGATAATCGAGTTCACTTTTGAGAGTTTGGAGATGATGAAACACTATTGAATATGTTAACCCAAAGCAATCCTAACATCACCAGCTTTTATCAGGACATCCAGCTCATTTGAACGGAGATAGACCGTTTCCTGTATGGTTTCAACAGTTTTATGCAAATCGCGTCCTGGCAAGACGGTGTGCAATACAGCAAAACATTTTATAGACGTACAAATTCAAGATATTCCACGCAAACCAGTTGATAGGTTCGTTGGCACTGAAGCTCAGCCTGTGAGCCGCGGGGATTAGATGTGGTGGGATTATATTACTAGATACAACCGCAGGCTCGCTGATTGACGTTAGTGACGTACAGACGATACTGAAATTACCGTCGTACACTTTTTTGTAGTCGAGACTTGTTGCGTTTGTAAGACTGGTTTTGATTATGCAGGTAAGTAAGATAATTCTATTGTAGGATAGATAATACCACATTTTTTTATTGGTACAAAAAATTAAAGTAACATCAAGCCTGTAATCCCCAAAGAAGTAGGCAGAGGAGACATTGCCACAGTTCACCAGTTACGTTTATGTCCTATCATGGAATAGGGATTGAGCCCGTTGGCACAAATTTTAAATACAAATTCTAAGTTAGAAAAATCAAATAGCACCCGAGCGTGGATTCCAACACAGGACTTCTCTATCAGCAGTCGCAGTTGCAACAAGTCGACTAACAACGACTCGGTTGTGGTGCAAAAAATATTACATAAAAAGAGCAATTAAAAATAGGAAACAAGGCAAGAAACGAACGATATTGTAATGTCTATATGAATATTCCAAAACTAAAAAAATGTACATTTGACTGGCAACTTCGAATGGAAACTCAAGATGAGAGCTGATTTATGAATTGTTAATTTAATGAACCCTCGTTTGACTATTCAGAAGTTACTTGAAAGTTTTCAAGAGAAGTTTGATACTTAATAACTGTTCGAAAGATACATTATAGATAAATAAATATAACTGGTTTATAAAAATATATTTTTGTAAGTGAAAGTATATTTATTGTGCGACGACGAGTCGAGGAAGGCACCTGAGGTCACAAGTTTCACTAATAAGCGCGTATAAATAATCAAAAAAGGTGCGAGTAGAAATCCATTATTTTTACAACCTCACGCCATGTCCTCGATAGAGTAGCTAGAGAGCGACTAACCAGCAAATATCTCTATTCCATCATTATAGATATGGATTTTATTATATATCAAATAAATTTACATACGTTAGAATAGCATAAAATCATTATCAAGTTAAGATGGGTCATCTCAATGCCACATCGCTTGCGCGCGAGTAATTCTACGACACGTGCTTTGTTCATATCAAGAACCAGAAACCAGTCAGTCGAGATTGTTTAGATGAGACATTCTATTCACGAACGTAATATTGATGCGTCGTTGCCTTATGCGCCATTTTATTTAATTGATAACGTAACATCATGCCTATTATCCCTGATGAGGTAGCAAGAGGAGTGTAGTACACTCCCACGTTCCACCATTTACGTTTGCGTCCCCATATGGAATAGATGGTGAGCCTATGGTGATACACTGGCCAAAAATCAATACTCCGAACCACCACTAGAAATTTCAAGACAAATAAAATCCAATAGTACCCGATCCGAGGATTGAACCCAGGACGTCTCGATCGGTAATTACGGTTGCAATTATTTAACCAACGAGGCAGTCGTTAATCGACAACGTTTCTTTAATCAACCTTTAATATTTCATCAGAAGTAGATAATGCACATTAAGTACAGGACGATGACCTTTTCCTTCGAAGAAAAAGTAGAGCAGCCTCTTCTTTAGTTAATCTCACTTCCTTTTGAGAAATTCCAGAAGCGCTACGACATCCGAGTGTGGAAAATTCACTCATTTATATATATTACGGTAAAGCATCGATTCCTGTTATATGATATGTATTTCTGTTATATTTTGATGGATGTTTAAAAAAGGCACCTCATCTATATTTACTGTATGTATTATGTATTATTTATAACTTATGTAGAGTAGATAATGACATAAGAAAGAGAAAATTAATAAGCATAAGAAACAGAACATATACATAAGACATTTCTACAGTAACGGTTGTAAATCCCTCGTATGTCCATTCTGTTATACCCAATATTGAATTATTTGTATAATATTTAAACAAATAGAAATATTGTAAAGTACATTCACATGAAATAATTTTTCCCGTTCTTCTCGTGTATTAGTGAATGAAACGCTCTAAGGAATATGTGTCAACATATAAAAGGAGAACGCGCACAAACTGGTTTATTTTATAGTCCCCTCAAAATTATTGATTTGGATGCCAAAGCGTTGTACTCAAACTATGCGTAAATTTTATTATTTACTGCGTAAATTTTATCATTCGTATGTCATATCCTATTTGTTGTTGGACAATATTTTTGTATTCCATTTTAGGGATATAGTGTTTCATGCGGGCCAAGCGCATGCAGTCAGTTCCTAAAACCTCTATAAAACATTATAAAGGACTGATGAAAAATACGAGATTAAAAACGGCAAGTAAAAGTCGACCTAAAACTTAATATTTAAGAGGAATGTTAACATATTCATAAGTAAAAGTATAAACTAAACCAAGCACGTGTAGTGAAATCAGGCATGTGTAAACACAGTTTGTTCCGTCCGTTTATTCAAAAAGCCTTTTGTCACTTAACATTTTTCATAAGACCCAATAAAAATGGTCTCTAGCTAGAGTTAGAGAATAGCGTCTAGAGATGAAACGGGACGAGGATGTTTTTCGCTAGGTCGCAAAGAGAGCAAACTACAAAAGGATCTCCTCTAAGTGATAATAGGGAGAGACTGCCATCTAAGAACAATGACAATGCTCTATCTGCTAGACAGTTGATAAAGTTTCGAGAGCTCTAAAAATGTGTACCACTTGAAAAATGTAGACAGAAAATAAATCAAGCGTAGCAGTTGTAAATAGCGTAATTAAAATTGTGTTGACGCGTTGAATAACTAACTGTGATATAAGATGATTAAAATGTACTGAAGGGTATAACTGAGAGCTGGCGGTACAATAATTACTCCCTCTGGTTTCCGTCCGACAACGTAAACATAACGCAACGGTTTCACAGTGCGTGACTCATGTCAGATGGAGCCGTGGAGCTGGGTAACTATCTATGTTTATGGGTGTTTGTAGTCAACGCGGCGAGAGCAAACGTAGACGTTTTGATAAAGCGTTCATTTTTCGAGTACACCTATCCCATCTTTGTTCATTGAGTCGAAACGAGTCTTATGAATGCAACGTTAGCAATACGAGACATGATATGTACATTCGAATATTTGTGTTGTATTAAACGTATGATCTAATCACATCTGTTCCTTCATTTCAAAAGGATTGTCAAGATGAAGAGTTAGATTTCAGGACTTAAACGCGTACAAAACTTAACGCAAGGTAATAAGTCACAACACAGGCGCACTAACTTCCATCAACATCTAATATCAAAGGTTACGTTAGTCACGGCTTTTGTATCGAATAGTGGTATAAATCTCATTCTAAAATAAGCCTACGGAGATCGATAATAGATCTCAAGCAGGATATTTATGCTAAAACTTATATTAAGAAACGAGGAGCGTGACTTTAAAAGATCTTGAATAAAATTTACTGAAGACGACGACAGCAACTTTATCTGTGGTAAATCGCGCAATGAAAAGACACCAGATTTAATATTGCAGGATTATGGTACATTGGAGGATATAATCACACACACACACACACATTCACATAAACATCGGTAAGTAAATATTAATAAAAGTTCAACGTGGAATATTAAGAAGCCTCTTCGCACATAGCTAGGTAATATTGATTATTCCGTACTCGTAGTTATTATAGTCTAAAGGTTGTGATATTTTTGCTAACGAAGGTAGGGTAGATGGAGAAAAGGTCAAAGCTACGCTGAACACATGACTGACACTCTAAAGGTTATTTTATCACACCAACACACTTTTTAAAGCTGTATCAACAGACGAGTGTTTAGACGAATAGATTGCGATAGATATATTTGTATACATTATTATCTGCGTGGGTGGGCTCTTATCACACAAGAGTGATAGTTGATCCAAGAGTGTAGTGATATAGGACAAAGGGAAAAATATTCACATATTATAATATTTCTTTCTTCATTAATTGAACACAAACAACAGGAATTGACCTGGTTTATTATAACTAACAGATGTACATATATCATTTACGACATTCAAAATCTCACGAGAAAGCTCTGTTCTAATAACGTTCATGTTCTGAACTGTTAGTTGCTTCACGATCCTTTGTGTTTTCGGTCCATATTTCACAACGTATTGCATTAGCAATGCACAGTCGTCAGAAAGGTCAATTCCGAACGTATCGGTCGTTTAAGATCGCTTTTTATTTATGGTACGTATTGGCGAACATTTATTGACTGTTTCGTTGGTCGAGTGGTTTCTAAAGCGACTGCTGACCGAGAGATCCTAGATTCGATCCCCGGGTCGGGTACTATTGGGTTTTTCTAATTTGAAATTCCTAGAAGTGGCTCGGAGTGCCCGGTGTATAACAATAGGCTCACCACCTATTCCATTACGAGATAAATTATTAAACTGGTGAAACTTAATATTGTATTATACTCCTCTGCCTAACCTTCGGGTATTACAGGCGTTATGTCACATTTTATTAATTTTATATAGGCGGCATATTTATAAGGTGGTAACACAAATTCAATTAATATGAAATCATTATTAGCGAATCAAATATGAGTATCGTTATCGTCTTGAAGCTATTCAAAACGAGTTATTAATCTAGTTTTTACAACACAACCGTCCTTGAAAAATAACCGCCACGACCACGTGACATCAACGGGCCAATAGGCTCGACGACCGTTGTCGGTACACCGCATAACTATTCCGGTTTATTTAGCGGACGCGATGAATTGGCGAAAACGTAAAACTATCCACAGCATTCAAGTGATCGTTTTATACGTCTATCAATATCATCCAAATTCAAAACTTATAAGCGCCTGTTGAATTCAATGTAGAAAGTAGTAAGTTTCCAGTCGCTCTCAAGTCTGTCGCGCAAACTTATGACGCTGGAAGTGTGGTGTAACATCAATGCGCCAAGATGGTGACGTGCCAAGAGCAGTACCTACGGACTGCGGACTGCGGACCTCCACAGCCTTGACCGGCGACCGCGCGCTGATCCGAACATATCGAATGCCACCTTGAGAACACTTCCGACTCTAACACTATTGGCGATGACTAATGGCACGCTTTACAGAATTAAATACTCCTTTCATTTTGATCACGAACTATGCACTATCATTAATTGTTAAAGCGTGTGAACGAATTCAGTGCTAAAAGACTTCACTGTACTGTATGCATACAGGTTTTTTATTCAGTGCCGCAATGTACTTCATATGTACAGCCACTTCACTATTGAGCTTATAAATTTGTGATAGTAAAGCAATTCCCTCCTCACCCAATTCGCAACTGGGTTAAATTATATAGACTAACTGAACGTTTTTATTCCTTATACTCTTTTAAATGTTTTCTAATTATAATGTTATTCATATTAACAAATTTACAGTTCTATATTTAAAACATACTTTATGCGAATATTAATATTAAATATTATTTTGAGTATAATTTGTTAGCTAAATAAATAGTTCAAAGTGAGAGCAGATAAATAATTTGATTTTTATGTTAGTGTATGAAGAGAATGTAAGTGAAAAAAGTAAATCATTAAGGGAACCAATTAGAAAAACATATTGTAGAGTTATTGGAAAGACTCAATGAAGCATAATATCCCACTCCGAGTGGATTGTATAAGAGTTAGACCAATGCAACCATTTTTCAAAAATCAATATCAACGAAGACGAACGAGTTGACAGTATCCAGTACAAAAAAAAACTGTCTTAAATTATGAATTGAACATAACAATACGAATTAAAAAACGAACATAATGAACCAAGTAAATAATATAAAAATCTTCTATAAGAAGAGCGATGAAATTAGAAAATTAATTAATTCTACAAATATTTACAAAAAGTACAACATACTAAATTTACACCACTCAAGCAAGATCATTAAAACATCTTCATATGCATAGTTGTATACATAAAAAGAACAACTATTCGCAAAAAAATACAACGAATTAACGACAGCCTTCAATCGAATAAAAAAGATGTACATACGTACGATTTCCGTCGGCGCCGAACGGACGCCGCGATTCGAACAGCTACGACGACGAACCCGTGTTTTCTCGCCGGCCCAATATCGCTTTACGTTAAGAACATTTACATCCTTTTACCTTTCACATAAACCTGCTTTAGTCGGTCAGTTCGGTGTCCATAAAATAGGGAGGGCTCCTAATAGGACTTCAGTTACGACCAGCGGTCATTGCCAAACATGCAACGACTGATATTACGCACTCGGTTCAACGGAGCGTTAGTTTAAAACGCTGTTTGAATCACAATTTGACTTCGCATTTGCACACTACACACGAAATACTTAATTTACGTCTGACGCTATTAGATTATCAATCCGCTTCTGTAGGAATACAATACCAGTCGTGATCAACGAGATTTAATTAAAAGTATGTTTGTATCTAAATTGGTCTAGTTTTGAAAGATTTTACAACTGTAAAAGATAATATCAAGGACAAATTTGAAAAAATAACGTAATATGTTAAAATCAATAAACAATATAAATAAAATATGAAATACCATCAACCATTATTGCTTGCACCTGTGAATGCAAACTATATGCGTCAATATTACAGAATCATTACTCATTAAACCGCAATGAGGCAGGCTTCCTTTCCGTATACTCCCTCCCTTTGAAGGTATAGGTACAATAGAACAATATTCGTACTCACGTAATTCAACCAGTTTCCCGATTCTTTCACTTAGGGGATGGGAGACTAGCCAGAATTATCCCATTTTATGGTGCAGCTGCAAAATACATCTGCCTCGTGATGCAAATGCATACCTACTTACATAAACGTACGTACAACTTGACATTTAATATGAGGACAGAATGTTATTGGATTTCGGACACTGTTATTAGTATTAAGTTTACTTAAAAATGGACCGATTAGAAATTAGAGGTCCAATTAGAAAAAGGAGGTCCAATCAGAAAAAGCTAAAGTTAGCACCTCAATTGATGTCTTCTACAGGACGGTATAAGACCATCTGGTTCGAAGGATCAAATAATTCCAAGAATGCAATGCGCACACGTCGCCCCCCTCACAGTCGTGTGACTTTATAGTCATCATTCTTTTAACGGGCTTCAATATAACATATGTTTTGGAAGTGTGTACTATTCTGTGACGCTTCGTTTGCGTTTGAAATTAAAATATTCCTTTTGAGTGTCTTTGCTTCACTTTCGTTGTACGCTCTTGAAACAATGGCACAATTGTCGACTTATATCCGACTGTAGAGAGCTAGCGCAAAAGAGTTGGATGGATATTCTCTTATATAATTTGCAGATGGTTAGTGTAATTTTGTATGCTGCTATGTAACTGGGCAAACATAACTGTTTCATTATGAACGCCTATTACTATTATGAACAAGTTTTATTTCGCTATTGTTGGCCCACTAATGCGTCGATTATGATTCTTCGCCACAACCGATATTACAGTTACTTACCCGTTACGCTGATGTATAGATCAATATTATTAACGAAGATTGTAACATTAATGAGGAGAATTAGATATTTTTACGGGAAAAGTATTACTATACTCATAATGAGAACCTCAATAAAAAAAAATTACTACTCAGTTACACTGTTTCCATTAAATGGAACGTAGCCAATTACGTTCATTAGGACCTTCAAATTACGGAGTATTTTATTGATACTAAACGTTCAAAGAAACCTTTAACGTAGAACAATATCTTTTATCGGAACGTATGTCCTATTATTCAATTAAGTTGGAAATAAAATATACAGGGATGATATATTTTTTTTTGCATATTCATGTCCCACTACAACAGCTAATAGACTCTGATGCATATTAAGCTCGTTTTACGGACACTGATCTTACGCCGAGGAGAAATTTAATTCAGTCTCAGGTACAGGGCGGGTAATGACCGCACGATGCTACCAAATTTAATAAAATACAATTATAATACAGTAATTCAGTTCATCTCGACGATATAGCACCTGTGAAGTAATGTTAGTCTAACTGTGAAGCAAATAAAGATATAACAATAATTTTATATAATACACAATGTAATTAAATCCGTTTAATAGAATAAGGAATCATGACGCAAAAGTGCACTATTTAAGTTTATGGAGGAGTAGGTCAACATCATAATAAGGAAATGTTTGCAAATAGATTTACATTTACAAGTATGAGCGGTAAAGAATGCTACATTATTCGAAATATATAACTAATATTGTAAAAAGGTTGTACATAATTAAAAACTGTGTTAGCTATGTCAACTATATAGCAACTATATAGCTATGACAACCAAGCTTTTCGTATAAAAACGTTTGTAAACATGCAACGTGCCAACAACATTACGTGCAGTTACACCGGCTTCAAACAGGCGCCTAATAAGCCCATACATTTTAAAGGCCCGTGCACGAACCTAGCGGTAATAACCAGAATTATTTATCTAGGAAGTGTTCACGTATGAATGACAATACATTGCAATTTAATAGTAAACTGTTAACTTTGAGCGCAAATTGTGAGCATTCATACAATAATAATATGGCTCTCGGAAAAATTTGGAACGGCTCCACGTGGCGTTTGATCAATATAACAGTCGGGACGGCAACCAGCCGTCGGGGCATTGCATGTCACCCTAAACACAGCTGATTCCGCCACCCTCCCACTCGTGCCGTTCGTTCACCCTTCACCCCGCGCTCCCGTACCCTCGCACTTTCGATCTCGGCGAAAACATTCGGAATGGAATTCAACATTCCCTAACATGTCGTAAAAGTAATCATAATTTTGTGCTATCATCGAATGTTGTCTTTCCAGTAGGTCCATTACGTTCCAGTATGTTGATCCAGTTGGCGATGATTCAAATCGTTCGGGTCAACATGTCAAAAGAAAACAAAATATGTACATGCGTAAAAGCTATGTACCATCTAAAGATATGTCGTATCGAGTAGCATCCCAATCAGCACAATCAGATGTGCACGATGGATATACAGAACAGCAGCAACAAGCGTACACTAAATATCTGAAGCAATTGAAGGGCGAATTCGTACAGCGTTGGTGCAAGAAACCTAATTTTAATATAGAAATTAGCGAAATGGAACGTGTTCGTACACTAGGCACCGGTGCATTCGGCAGAGTTATACTTCTAAAACATACAAAAACACACAAGTTTTATGCGATGAAAATTCTGGAGAAAGAGAAAATCATCAAGATGAAACAAGTCGAACATACGCTGTACGAAAAACGTATTCTCGAAGCTATGAGATTCCCTTTTACGGTATCGATGGAGTTCAGTTTTAAGGACAACAGTTACATTTATTTCGTAATGCCGTTCGTGCCGGGCGGTGAAATGTTCACTCACCTTCGGCGCATGGGTAAATTTGAGGAGCCGCTAGCGAAATTTTACGCCAGCCAAGTTGTTCTAGCTTTGGAATATTTGCATTTTTGTAATTTAGTATATCGCGATCTGAAGCCCGAAAACATTTTAGTAGATAAGAGCGGTTACATAAAAATCACTGACTTTGGGTTTTGCAAAGTTCTACAAGGCCGTACATGGACGTTATGTGGTACGCCAGAGTACTTAGCTCCAGAACTTATATTGAGTAAGGGATATGGATATTCCGTCGACTGGTGGTCGTTTGGTGTGCTTTTATTTGAAATGAATGCAGGATATCCTCCTTTCTACGCAAATGAACCAATGAAGACGTACGAAAAGATCGTGGGCGGTAAATATAGATGCCCGTCGAGTTTTACAGCAGATCTTAGAGATTTAGTACGTAACATGCTTCAAGTTGATATCAGTAAAAGATTCGGAGTCATGAAGAATGGCGTGATGGACTTAAAAAATCACAGGTGGTTTAAGGGACTAGAATGGGAAGCGATACTCAATTGTAAATCACAACCACCATTCATTCCAAAATGTAGACATCAGGGGGACACGAGTAATTTCGACCGTTACGACGAAGAAACGATTGAACTGGCGTCACACTGCCAGTTTGAATCAGAATTTATAGATTTTTAAATTATAACACAATTTGTTAAGGTATATACTCTATTGCACATGATGTGGAATCCTCAACAAAATACACAGATATTATAAATAAGTTTGCGTGTTTATTATAAAGCTGCATATCCCATCCTCAAGCGCGAGCTGTGATGATTGGGCACGCGCGACGCGGCCCTCCCGCGACTTGCGCCGGAGCAGTGCCGGGACTTAATGACGCGACACAGACTATTTATAGATCGTAATGGGGAATGTAAACAGTCATTGCAATATCAGTGTCGTGTTATTGTTCCATACCGAACTGTGATTGAACACGCAACACGTTCGCAGCGCCACGAACTGGGGAACCGGCATCACACAAAATGTCAAACGGAAGAATAATCGTTAGAAATTCCATTTAGCATTAGTGAACGTTTATTTACTCGTATATTTCTTTAGCATGAGAAAATTTGTGTTCGGTTCTCCCAGCGATCACTTTATAGTGCACATGTGCCGCACATTCTTTGACTATTCCTAACACAATCAGCTACGTTACTCGTATGTATGTGACCCGAATATGATTCGCGCCCGCCAAGATTAGCATAGCCAACGATTTAGCTTCGTATTTGTTTATTACGCTTCAACCGTTCGCCTGACGTACGCTAGTCAAAGATAACTGCACAATATTCATTACCATTAGCTGCTAATACATAGAGACACTTGAAGACGTCATTCACCATCACCACACTCTTTGATCAAAACTGATCTACTAAAGTTAATTGGCATTTACATTTGCTCTCCAACCGTAATGGTACTTCAGAGATTTAAATCGCATTTCTTGTGACCTAGGATTAGAGCGGTAAGTCAAGTTCTAGGTCCGAATGGAGTACATATCGTTAAACCTGTGTTTATTAGTGAGAAATATATTGAAAGTATATTTTGAACCACACTTCTAAATGATTAGTAACAATGATGAAACTTTCAATAATTAAATAAAGTTAAAACGGTGGCACAACATAAACATGGTTTATTCACATTCATACAAGATTAATGAGTCTTGATACGACGCCAAATACAGGCGTCTGCACAAACGGGCTATCGTATTCAATATTTATGAGTAAATGACAAATAAATCAAGACCACCGAAGAGGGCAGCATTACCATATATTAACATACAAAGAATAATAGTTCCGAACTATAATATTTATGATCTTAATTCAATGACCGATATTTTGGCTAAAATAATTAACAAAATTACAATAGCGACGATATCTTTGGTAATATGCTTGAATAAGCAATTTATATAATGAATGTAACGAACACTAAAAGCAATTAGGACGTATGTTAAGATAGCGATCTGGTAAGGTGTAATGACTTTAAACAATAGGAAGACCTCGGTCACAGAACTGAAGGGTGGAACGTTGGAACCGACCAAGTGTGAAACGAGGCAAACGTATTTCCTTACCAAGAACATTATACACCCTGTTCGTATATGAAGCCAATTGGTTTCACTAATATAACATAACATATGAGCAAATATTTAAGAACTTGACGTAGCAGAAGCTCACAAAATAAATGTACGTGTAGACGTACGTATATAGGAGACACTCGACATCATCCAGAAGAATCGAACAATATACTCGTAAATATACATAGATGAGGTCACAATATATATAAAGATACTAAGAATATACAATATAGATGAATGTAAAGAAGCATTTGACATCATCCAATTGATAACGCATTACGGTCAAGGTGTTCGTTGAGGAAACTATTTTATCATCACCGCTTGTAACGACAACGTTTATTCAGATATTTGGAATATAACAGTTTAAGGACCACAAGGAAATTGTGTTGGTTTACAAGTAGAACTTAACAATTATGATAGTGATAATTTTTATAATAATTTTTTGATATGATAAAAAAGTATATATATATATACAGGAAGAGAAATAAAAATTAATCCTTTTCTTTGAACAGTCTATCCAGAGACAAATTAGATTCGATTGTTTATATCCAATGACAGCGGTATCCAAATAGTATTGCTAAATTATTCTAGAAAACTTAGTCAACAACAATTTGATGCTTTATTAAGATCCATAATAGATGTAATATCCGATTTTGACATTTATTCTACTGTAAATTAAAGCAAAGTAACTTTATATGATTTTATAAAAACAAATATAATGTTATAAAAATAACTTACAAAGACGAGACCAACATTGTATATTTTGGGACTTGTCATACAATAACATTTTAGATAAACGAAATAGTACAATATGAAGTAATAGAGTAATACTTGAATGAAATAGAATTGGATGAGAGCCAGGCGACTTATGTAAAATGTACAAACAACAACAAATATAAATTTGTTATCTTTTACTTTATTTATTTATGGAGTCCTTCTGTCAGTTCTTTGTTTACGAACCGCGTAACTCACCCCCAATCAGACGAGATTGTTTATACTTGAAGAGCGAACTTCTGTTAGTTTACTTTTGTACATACGGAACAGACAGTTGAATCTTTAGCTACAATCAACATTTTAACAACTCTTCTCTCTTTTATCATACCAGTAGCTAAGGAACTAATAATCAGCATTAATGAAATATCACGTGAACTGCTTTGCTGCAATTTTGGTTCATTGCGTTGAATACATGGAAGTTTGACCGTTTGTAGGTTTGGACGTTTGTTTTATATAATGATACGGCGTGTTGCAATTGATTGCGTCTGTTGCAGCAATTCTTTATCGTGAACATTAAATCTGTTGTTGAGTATTAAACATAAGTATCTAGCCAGTGAAGAGTGGGCGTGCTTTATTTACGTTGTATAAATTGTGCAAGCGTTGACCAAGAGCGCTATTCATTCATGGTCTTTAGTTTGAATCCATTGATGGAACGAAAAATATCAAAATGGATAATTCATTTTACTTTTAATGAAAAAATACTCATAATTTATTCCTTAACTCATTTTCATTACATTTTGAGCATAAGGAAATCCTAATTTAACTGGACACTTTCTAGTCATTTTATATATGAATAACTTAAAAAAATCACGCAGTGACGGAATGACTAGAGAACAAATTTCCTACTCTTGTATCTTGTAAAAACAAGCACATCAAAATATGAAGCCAACTATGCAATTAAAGGTACTTGATATAACATTTTGACGAACGATTAAAGGTCATAAAATAGAGCCGTGGATCATTTAAACGATAGACGCGAACGTGAGGCTACAAGAGGCATGGAAGTGAACCAATGCGCTCAACGAGCTATCATCAAACTATTGATAGACCACCGCCGAGATAGAAAGCTAGAGGGGTTAGTAGGGCTACCAAACAGATTTATTGCTTTGTTTTGTAAGTACCAGTCAGAACACTCTAATATACATGAAAAGCAAATTACCATTTCAGCCAAAGAATATGTCAAGAATGCAAATAAACCATTTACGTTATAAAATGTTGGGTGTAACAGATTTATTAGATATCAAAATGATATTATTTATAATATGGTACAAAATTTTATTCGTACTGATGCATAATTATTCTTAGACGAGGTATACGGGAAACAAACCATTCATCAGATGGTATTTTTTGAGAGAACCCCAGCGCAATGTCAGACTAAAACTAAGCCAAGGTTTTGGACATTACATGATTATAATGAAATAAAAACGGTACATATGTCAAGGAAAAAATATAAAATGTACATAAACGAGTAAATTCCTTGCATACAAAAGATCGCGAGAGTTTCGAACAACTTTTTGAAGCCAGTTTAATTTCTCTAAAAGCTTGCTAGCGGCCCTATTTAAAGACTTTAAGTGTAACAGTTAACACGAGGAATATAGGTCAGCGACGATGCAAAGGCAGCAACTGATGCAAGGGCGAGATGAGAGGGACTACAAAAATAGGGTCAGCACTGATATTGATCTAGGTCCCCTGATTAGTGCAAGCTCAGTTCTGTAAACACGCCGCTTAATTGGAGCTATGAGTTACGAATTATCTGAAATGACTAACTACCCGGAAGGACTAATACTAATTCGACGAACTAATTCTTTTCTCTTCATTTTATAATTAAGCTCCTCCCAGCAAAGGTTGTCTGGAAGAGATCGCTCTTTTAGCGATAAGACCGCCTTTTGTTTTTACGGAAATCTGATATCCTGTACTTTGTATTTTATTTGGTATACAATAAAGTGTTTGTACTGTATTGTATTGTAATTCTAGTTCGGAAAAACTAACTGGACAATATTTTTCTAAATTTTATAAAATTTCAACAATATTTTCCTAAACTTTATCCAATATAACAATACTATCCTAGACTTTATGACGACTTCGAAATTTAAATTAATTGCTAATTAAATGATTTTTTTTCAGGTGGTGTTTAATTAATAACGTAATGTCATATATATCATCGCGGTCAACTTATTTTAGTCTCACTTCAGGTCGTGCAAGTTAAATCAAGTCGTGTTCTAGAGGCCTTAATTACAAATGTCAACCAAAAATACATTATTTTGCTCACAAAAACGTGCCAAGTATATTTGTATAGTCCATTAAGTACTATCAGCAGAATCTGAACATTTCTTCTTTGTATGTGTTTTGTATGTCAGTTCCAACAAGGATGGAGGTAGGATACAACATTCCTACAGTACAGTCTCTTTCTCAGATGTAAATCGTCGGTTAAAGCAGGGCTCATGTCGATCTTGATGCACTTGCGCCTGCAGATTCATTGAAAGGAGCTAATTTAATATTCTTAATTGAGCCAATGCACTTCTCACGGTGTCTCACCATGTACATGCAACCCGTCAGTCTTGTACTGTTAGTGGGAATATATTGAATAGGTTTTGAAGTTTTTGTGCGCTTAGACAGAATAATACGATAATTTTAACGGCAATGATTTATTAAATGAAAATGTTTCTTGATTTATTAACCAGCTTTTGTATGAATTCGCTATTACCATTGTTCAAAAATTAAAGGATTTATGTAGTTGACACACATGAGAAGTACATTAGAATGTATGCATATAAAAAACTAAATTTTTATTGCGCCTATACGTATGTAAAATATGGAGGACATGACGAGACAACCCCGCCACGGAGGAAGTCCTTATACCACCTGCATACTAATTCACGACAATACAAAGGTTAACCAATCAAGTCTAGTTGACTTGCGTTTCTTCATACATTACTTGGTATTTATCGTTTACCTTTATTGGTTGGGTTATCGCTATCAGTATTCTAAGAAGCCTGTCCACGTTTGAGGGTCGCATAAGAATGAAGTGTACGCTCATCGTCAGGCAAACCTCGCCAAAAGTATGGATTCATGTAGTAACTCGTAACCAAATTAGATTCATGAAAATCTTTTCTGGCGTTCATTTGATTAACGGCTGTTACCCTTTTAGAAGGATTCTCGGGCCGTCAGCCGTATCTGAACCAGCAGAGCGATCACATGGAAGTTTAAAGGGTTTAATTTGGACGCTCCACGACCGTGTACATTTAAAAATTTGCTCTCCGTTCTCAGCTCTACCCAGGATTTTATTTTGATTTCTCAACTGCGACTTAATTTAACTTACTTTTGTTTAGGTTTAAAATAAAATACGAAAGTAACAAATACACTACATATTATCATCATCGATATTATTTCTTTTATCGTCTCACGGTTGGACATGGTTTAGAATGGAGAGCGCTAATGCCATAGTCTGCCACGCTCCCGAAGTGCGGATTGGCAGATTTCTCACGCATTTGAGAACACATCATGAGGCAACTATTAAATACAGCCTGTAAATTTCAGATGATTCACGCAACAAGAAGGACAAAAATTGCGTAAATGATCGTAACACATTGCATTAATAATAATGTTTCGTCCAGATATTGTTTCCATTTACATTGGACAGATACAGAAAGTTTACAGATTTTTGTATACGCATAAATATCTCGGTTGATTGGCGCACTTTCGCATAGTCATATTTTATTCAAAAGGAAACTCTCGCGCAGTTGAGGTTACATGTTTAATTCTGAACATCCGTTGAACCGTCGGGTACAGTTGGATATTAGTAATGCACAGACACTCATCATCAACTATTAAGTATCGTTTGTTTCTGAACTTATACGCATTATACATTCAAAAGTAGACTGTGCCGATGCGAGGCAAGGCTTGATGGTTTACGTAACAATATACATAATAAATAAAAAATTTAGCGCACGGTATTTTCAAACAATATTAACGATACATTTGATGTTGATAGATCTGTAGCAGACGTTGATGGCATTGTTTATACTTAAAGATATAAACGATATACAAGCAACAGTACAACAAAGTTTCGATACAAAATTCGATACATTTAACAAAACGTCTCGAAAGGTTACAACGGTAAAAAATTAACATTGAATTTATTCTGAATACAATTTTTGTCGCTATGTCAAAAACGATACCAGTTCGTATCCCGTTTGTTTACTTGTTATTCTTACGACCATTATCCTCCCACACAAAAACGGGTTCTGTGTGGAGCAGGTACGTATGTATATGTTATACTTGTCACGGTGCAGGGGAACGTTTTTCTGTGAGCCTTCACAGGACTGTTAGCGCCACTCGTCCTCACAACAGGTTTGCGTCCTTTAGTTAACGATCATGAGCGATTGAAAAAGCGTTTCCTTTTAACAGCTATTACGTACGCCGTAAGGTCGAAAATTAGAATTGTTATTGATATAACTGATGTGTACCGCGTGTGCACCGCATAAGAGCTAACACATAGTCAAAGTTTTGCAGAAACGAAGACTTAAAATTTTCCCCCTTTTCGTCGTCAAGTTGTTGGAAAAATGTCTCTAATTTCCATATTTTTAAATGTTGTGATGTTAGTGTTCAGGAACAGACGTGTAAGACAATTTGGGGTTATTCCTTTGAAAACAGTATCAAGTATAAAACCTGTTTCGAAGAGGGTCTCTTTGTATCGGTAACACAGAAGTCGGAGGTTAAGTGAAACGTTATCAGTATTGCCAAGATATCGGAGAAGTTTTAAAGAGAAATTCATATAAAAAAATATTCTCGTGATGATAGAGTTGTTTACATAAATTATAAAGAAAAAACAAAAACAAGTTATTTAAATACTATTCACTCGTTCAAATCGAGGCGAGCTTTCAATGTGATCACCATTAGCGTCTCGCGGAAAGTTTAAGCGTTTATTGTATTTTTTCTGATAAAACTCAACGAAGCAAGGGCTGGTTATTCAATAGAGTATTCCTACTGATCACGGCGATGTATAGTGTTGCCATGTCCCCCTCCGGAGTCTCGCTCG
>DWJK01000411.1:0-22694 GCA_018248815.1 Croniades pieria auraria
AAAATTCTGGGCTAAGAGCATTTAGGGACTTATTATAAAACGTGTTTGTCATCGACACGCTAAGAAGAAGAAGAATAGTTTATTAATCTTTAAATTTCTTTAAGCAAAGTGTGTCACGCGCATCTACTCATCTCCGTCAGCGACCAGTTTAATCAACTCAAACTCTGATAAACAGCTACAGGTGTGTCAAAGTTATCATTATGAACCAAGTTTTGCGTAACATTTTGGAAAATAAAGCCAAGACACAATGGAGAACTTTGAGATGCTACCGAAACATTCTTCACTTTTGAACTTGTTTTACCTCCGCCGGGGAAGTTTTGAGTATGAGTTACGAATTATTCAGGAGTAGCTTCCGTCATTTTACTATGGATAGCAGTTTATTTGCTCGCGAGATAGGGACCGTCGCTCCCCGTGATCTTTATCACAATCAACCCATTTGTCATCATCGTCTAACATGCGCTGAACTGCATGATCTGTGGTACATTTGTATCGAGAATAATGGAAATACTATAATGGGCCTTACAACAAAGTACTACAAAATGAATTGTACTTCGGTAATACTGATGCTTCTGAATATTTATAAGGTTTAGATAATTACTCTTCCTTCCTGATGCAGTAAAAAAAATAGGTAAAAAAACCACATTCGATTAATAATTTAGGAATGGTCATACAACAAAAATTCCTTTAAATAAAAAGAAGTAATAGTAAGTTAAGAATGGCCGCTGAATCTACTGCGTAAAGCGTTTACGTACAGCAAAATATACCGAGATTAGCGACAAGTGGCGGACGCAAAAGGAAGCGCAATCCGCTACCTCGCGCTCAAACAAGATTTAATTTCGAATTCAACGTCGAATTCCCGAATTAAAAGTTAAAATATCGCTTTGAGGACAAAAAACATTGTCGAGATCTACCATAGGCGTGAATATTTTGTAAATATTTCTCGAACATAAAGGTTCATTGATCTAGACCAGCGATTTTCAAAGTGGGGTACGCGAACCCCTAGGGGTTCGCCATTCGACGGCAGAGGGTTCGCGACAAGATTTATGTAATGGTGGCTTGATTGTTAAAATTGTCCAATATTACTCCTAAATTAACTCAATTTGAGACAAGACCACAAGCTCAGCTCACCCATCACATTAATATTAAAAATATATTAGCACTGTATTTGTTACCTTTAGTGTATTAATAAAAACCTTATTTTTCTGGACGGTCGGGGAGAGGGGAAAGGTTAATTACTTAAGGGGTTCGCTCTCACCTGGAAACTATTACAGGAATTCGTGGCGCCACGTTTGAGAAACCTTGATCTAGACGAAATACGTTAGGACCAAATACGTAGATGGGGAAGTCGGAAGTCTACGAAACCGGCGTGCATTTATAAAAAGAATGACGAATATAGAGAAAGAAATACGTCAGATCTATAAGGATAGAAATTAGGCACTCAGTGCTCTATGCTTACCCCGTAAGCTACCTAGTGTGACGTCATAATAATAACAGTGTTATGAGCATATTTGAACTTTACTTTACTAGCAATAACATAATATTATATGTCCAAGTTTTGCTGAGTTTTGAACTTACGCAGTTAGTGAATATTGTTAGTGACGTAACGTGTTCCCTGGTAACAAGATTACGGAAATGGAAGTATTGGTAACATTAGCTCAATTAATATCCATTGTATTTAGTGTTAGCTCGTGTCTGTCCTACATGCGTTGCCATTGCCCCTGTGTTCATGTGAACAGGCAACCACAATCTTCAGCTAGCAACACAAAATGTTATGATAACAACTGTTTCTCAGTAGAGATATAAGAAAAAGTGTTACAGTCGCAGGCAAACGACATACATACTCTGCCACCCTCATGATGTCGAATTTGCTTATTGTTTGTTTGTGTGCAAATAAAATGTTAAACAAACAGAAGTATAACGCCACTAAGGGAAAGATCTCTTGCATTGTGTAGGAAAGTCACGTGTACGTGCGGATAACTTTATTTATAGGATCAGATTTATTCTTAGCATTACTGTTCAATGCCCTACTAGTGTAAGGCCATGTTTTATGGATCTGAAGGCTCTTGGACCGGCGACGAGGCCTCAGAGAACATTGCGATATATAATAATAGTTTATCCTTTTGTGGCTTAAGAAAACACAGGCACCTAGCCTTTTAGTACATTCAATAGAATGTTTTTCTGACTGGCTTGATGTTAATAATAATAATAATAAAATAATGTAATGCCTATTTTTCCCCGTAAGCGTAGGCAGAGCAGTGTAAGACACCCACTTTTACCCGTTATGTTATGCGTTCAATGTAATAGGAAGTGATATGTTCGCATACTTAAGGTACATGTTCAAACTTCGTGCTACTTTTGGGAATTTGAGGTTACTAAAACCTAATAATACTTTGTCCGGGTATCAAATACCTCTTGATTAGCAATCTGAAAGTTTAATTATTTCTATGTATGTGATGTGAAAAAGTTTAAATAGAAATCTTAGTTATTGGCATGAAAGACGAATGTTGAAAGATGGACTTCAAATTAGATAAAACATTTAAAAAATTGCAGTAAGAGTAAGTTAAATTAAACTGAAATATGTACGAAAACTTATAAACAGAAAACATTCTTCAGAACCCCAGTTCTCAATAGTAGCTCTCCACTCGTGGGTGTGCTCTCCACTCATTATTGGTCGGTGGAAACTCGAAGCGATCTCAAAGAGTCCTGTGACACAAAGCGTCGTCGCTGCGCAGCCAAGCAACAGGCAGTGAAGATGCCATTAATAAAGAACAGCAGAGGTGCATCTACGCAGCAGACCGTAAAACAGTGTCGTCACAATTTGCTGCTGTGACAATAAACTACGAGTACGCTGCGAATCGAATCGCGCCGCTCGACACTAGGCTTGCCGTAAATTGCTCTGCAATTTCTTCCCCATTCACTCTTTCTATTATTTGAAGTAAAATACAACTAAAGCATCGGATGGAACAACGTAGCTTCTTGTTCTCAGTCAAGTGTTAATAATTTTTCATTCATTTTTTCTCATGCGATAAAAACTAATTATTGTAAGTCCGGGGTAATATTGTCTTTACATAAAGAAATATGCGCTGTGTATCCGAGGGTCGCACGGTGACTCTGCGCTATACATACGATTTGTATGTAACAAGTGACACGCCGCCCGTAAGTGCACACTTGACTGGTGATTCCGAAAATCGTTTATTATCTTAAACCTGACGCAGATCGTTACATTTATTCCTTCCTGTGAAAGCGTGTTACAATTATTATCAGTACACTTTTATACAGTAGAGGTGGGTATTGAAGAAAAGTCACCTTTGTTTTATGATAATTGACAATTACATTTTAGTTTCCATCAACAAAACTTTAATTGGCGTTTGAATGTTGTCGCTGCTAACAGTAATCTACTAGCTGGTATAATACATTCTGTTACTGATACTGCCACCACCAGTAATTACTTTAATTTGAGTAGCAGTACTCATTTTATATTTACACGAACAATATGAATTTGGATCACACAATTTGTTCACTTCAACTGTTGCTAAGCGCGAATGAGGAGCGGAGACAAGAGTATTTGACACGAATAGATCTTGATGTATTGGTAATGCGGAAAGAGAAAAGTTGTCGCTGGATCCGTTCGAGACAAATACCCCTGTGCAGACAGATAGGCGAACTGTAAGGGAAGGACGGTCATTTATCTAAAATAACCGTACAATTTAGCGAAAACGTCGAACTCTCGTCGCTCCCACTTTACCCAAATTGGACGATTCTAGCCCAATATATCTTGAGAATTTGTTTGAGGAACAAGTTACGCATCGGATTATAGGCCAAACAAAAGCATTTTTGTCAGAGATTCTAACCTTGTTTACGGTTATGGTCTTATGTAAGTATATAAGTACGAATTCGTTTAAAGGAACTCGCTTTTATAGGTTTAGTTCGTGCCAGTTTTTAAGATAGAAAATAGTATATGGATATTGGCGCCGGACTGCTTTCCACCATTGGAATTGTGCGTCAGCGATATTTAAGTAATTTAATGAGTAGGAAACAATTTTCCGCATTGTTATGTAATTGTTTCATTCTACAGAATACGATTTAAACAATAAAGGTGTCACCAGCATCAATTAGGACATTTAATTATCTACGAAATACCAAGAAGCATTTTTAAGAAAAATATAGAGAAACATATGATAAGGTTCTGTATATGGACATGACTAATATTTTAATACGTTCAAGTCAATGTTAAATACGTTCAATTAAAAATATCTTAGGAAATTTGGGTAAGAGGTAAACTAAATAGAGTCGTACACATTTTACCTGAGACAATACACGCTTTATATAGGTGCGTTGAGGAGGTGGTGGCGCGGAGTGACACGCTGCAGCGATGTGGCGTGTAAGGACACGTGCGGAGGACAGGAGGCGGCGCGGGCTCGCGGCGCGCGATCCACTCTCACATTCACCACGCGGCGACAATGCCAGCCAAATAGAATTTAATATTCATAGAGTCGACGTACGATTCAGTGAATTCATCGCCCGCACCTTGGGCCCGAGTCCCGCATATAAAAGACCTTTCTTGAGCCCCTGGGTGTACTTCAAATAATTCGTCTTGGAATGACTGCACTTCAAAGGAGGGATTGAGCTGGAGAAAAATCCTCGCGTTGTTTCGCCACACTGCGAAATTGAAAAATGCTGTCTCCGTCCGAAATGTGCCCGACAGGGACTCAGTGCGCTCCGGGAACGATCTCTCCAATAACCGTACGTTTTTATGACCTTATATTCTTTTTGTAAATGGGATCGGAAGAAAGCAAAAATAGAGGTTTCGTGGTAATACCTGTATTTCGTGAAACAACTCCCGCTCGTCAAGGAGAACCACGCGGCAGGCCAGGGTGCGCGGAGCGGGACACAAACATTCCATCATCTTGCTTCAGTTTTTCGACAGATCCTGGAACAAAATAAAATCATGCTATAATTTTTTGTCAGGAGTTTCAGTTTGATGACAGTTAATATACCTATTTACATAGGTACATATATGAGCAACGATACAAGACGACGTGCAAAACTGAAATATTTTTTATGCTCCGCCCATGATAATCCTTCTCATTCTAAGAGTATACCCATGTGCAAATGGTAAAACGATAAAAGTATTGATTATGATAAAATATCATTAGATGCTTTTTCATACGGTACATATAACAGATGGGCAATTTTAGCACTTTCAACAGTTGTTAAACTATGCATGCAAGCCTGTATCCAATCTTATCTGTACCCAATTTCAAATAGGGATAAAACTTTTCGGGACGAGTCACAATGGAATGTGTAGATCACTTACACGGAAAACATTTTTTCTTACAGTTTGTACCTACTGTAGTTTTCTACTTTTGTTTCCTGGGTTACTTTTTGTAATAAAAAAATTATCGCAATGGAAGATTTTTTTGCTTTGGCATTTCTCACAACCTTCTCCTATATGGCTATGAAGTCAGTTCCACGAAACATGAACTTTGATTAAACGTGCTGTAAGATCTCGTGGGTACCTACTACAAACGGTCTGTCACTTTTTACCCTCATCAAATGTGCACACCTATTATCTAAATGTGTTGCGAGTGTAACGCCACACCAACAGTAATATCCAAAAGGTTTTAGACACATTGTTGAGAGAAATTACAATTTATTTAAAAGCTTTCCTACCCCATATACATCGGCATACATCTGTATCCCTCATGTAATACAAACAAAAATGAAGAATTGTACTCGCAGTCATCTAAAAACCTTGTTTCTGAACCGCGACAGTGTGCGGTTCATTATTTATATAAATGATATGAAATACAAATGAAGAGAATTTCAATTAAAACGATCGCCATGTTTCAAATAACTAAACACAATCAACGGCAAATTTTCACCGTCTAAATTAAACGTGCGACAAGCGCAGTGTGTTTTCTCACTTCGATCTCACTAGTTCAAAGAGCTCGGGACGAGGTGTAACACACAGTCACAGTTGAATTACAGTTAATAGTTCCCTGTGAGCCGCTTGATAGTGGTATATACAGTAATGAACTTCATACTCGTATGGCGGCTCACAAATGATTTGTATATGACAAGTAGAATACATATGCTTATAAGAGAATTTTCTGAGAGCATTATTTGAAGTCGACATACTGCATAGTTTACGTTGCTTTTTGTCTCTTACTAACGCTTTTGACTTATGTTGGATTATATATTATAAATATGTGTGTATGTTTATTTATTGCATTATCGAAACATTATAGATCAAGAGCCAGCGACGGCCAGACCTTCGTTATTACTTAAAAACTGAAACGTTCTCTGTGCATGGCCCCAACACAGGTAAGGACTTTCAGCAACTTTGGAGCTTTGATTGTGGTTACTTTGGCAGAAAACAGGTGGGAAAGGTATATAAAATAGTACCTCACTTTAGGGTTTCCAGGGTAAGGATTTCTTATAGGTCCCCCAACATATAGAAAATTCAGCTTTTGTACTATAATGTAGGTACAATTTAATAAAGTTTAGGGGTGTCTGGCAAGGTGTTGAAATCGCACTAAATGTCTGGCAATGGATGATGTGATTTCTAATGTTATTTGGAAGAAAATGTAAAAAAAATTGAGCTTTATACTTTAGCAAAAGTTAGATACTATTTTATACACCTTCCTAACATAGCAATGGCAATTGAATTTGGATAAAACCAAAATCATGATCAATAAAAACGTCGATCCAAAAGTGGTAATGGGCTGGGCACATTTGCCGAAGAACCGACAGCCGACGGCCTCTTGCCAAGTGGGATAACGGTCTGCGAAAGGCTACAGGCAGTGGCTGGATGCGGCAAGCCGAGGATAGGGCGCAATGGCGCGCATTGGGGGAGGTCTATATCCAGCAGTGGACTGGAACAGGCCGATGATGATGACGAAGTTTGTTATTTTAGTTTATTATTGTGACCGCCTACCACTAAACTCTCACCATCACCGAGGGTTGATTAATAAAGAAGGCCACTAGGCATTAATTCCACGCTTTGTACAACCCTGAATAAACATGAACAAATAAATAAGTTCTTATCGTAGTCTCGCGACGTCGCGGGCATCTTAGAAAGCCAACAAATTTTCTTCTATCCGATTATTGTACAATAGTTATAAATATCCAATGGACGAAGTATTTGGATAGACGGGTGAGCGACAAAGGAATAGTTGCGCTGATATTCTTAATGCTTAATTGGAATCCCGAGTTCGATACTGACGGTGCCCCCGGCATTATTCAATTATTAATATCAATAAGCTCTCCGTTGTAACGGACAATAAAAACCTATGAGTTGTAACGGAAAGGTTTTCGCGTTAACTTATATTTTTGAACCAACATTCAGATGCGTAGATGCTCTCCCGTAACGGTACCGTAGTAAGGTTGAATACATTTTTAAATGGTTATTCGAAAAATGAACACTTTCACCAGTTTTATGTTCGTTAAACCAAACTCACATGCGCTATATTTTGGGGTGTCTGAAAATCATCGGAACATTTATTAATTTGAATGGAAGTTTTTCGTCACCAAAAATCCCGCAAGCATGATCTGCTACATGAAATTCTCTTTGTCGCTTTTCCTGCAGCCGACGATTCAGCCTCAATTACTTGGCTGCGATAATGAACCTCGGGGTACCTTTCATGTCTACGTATATGCATGTGTATAAATTTGTTCCACGTTCAGTTAACTGTTAAAATAAAATTATACCGAAATATGAGTAATTGAAAACAAAGTCAAATTATAAATGCCCACATGACGCTAATCCTGATTCAGTTCATGTTTATCTTCTCCTCGTGGTGCTTCGGGATCCCATAACAGATGTAGCATCGGTATTCTCCCTAAAGTTGGAAGTTGTTTGAAGGCAATTACGGAGTTATTTGCAGCCAGACTCAATAGTAAAATCACCAAAGGGTTGGTCGAAATCAAATATATCCTCGTTAAAAGTTAGTCTGGGGAGCACGGCGCGAACGGGGTTCTGTTTTAACAATTTTATTTTAATTAGTTGCAGCGCCCTCCCTAATAGGCGTATTTAATTCGTCAATTTTTTAGCCTCACCTATACAATATACTTGCCGAGTACGGCCGGACGTGCATTGTACCTACTAGCAACGAAACACTCTTTCCTGCGGAAATTTGAACGTTTTGACATTAGGCGAGCGCGCACACGTCAATTGACAAATTATAACGGCATTCGTGTTTCGCATATTCACTTTGCACTAATACAAACTGAACACTGAATCGAACGTAAAAAGCGGGGAAAATTGGCGGAAGATTGAACATAGCGTTTCTCATAAATTTTTATAGCAAAGTTCGTAATAGACCGATACGTAACATTCAAATCTCTCTTTACATAGATTTTAAGTTAAGAAAAGAAAATGAATATTACTATTGCAACATAACTGTCTGAATAACTCATTGTGTTCATAGTGCATCGCTAAACTCGTACAGCTAAGCAAACCTGAAATGAGGAACAAACAACAAAGACGACAATACGAGCCATTAATCCCCACGATCCCAACAGAGATTAGTGCTCCTGCTATTGACCCCACACCCGCGCTGCCCCCGTACGTAGAAAACATTTTTCCCGCTATTGTCTGAGCGGAAAACAAAAAAAGGAACCGCGATTGACATCGCGGCCCGTGGCGCAGCGCAATCATATACACCGCCACATCAAGGTACGCTCCGCGATTAGCGATGCGCGCATTTTTTACGTCCCATATCAGTGACAAAATTTATCTGGCTTCCGCCAGAAACCATTGGCAGGAAATGAAAACAAGTAACGCTGTCGGTGCCAGCAGTTACGAGTTGATTCCGTTTTTTTTTGGTAAGATACATCTGTACTGATTTTCAGACGGATTACATTTGTGAAGAGTACCTATGCAATGAGGTTTACAATGTCATTAAAAGTGCACAAGGCGCTTGAAGTTTTGTTTATGAGTAACAGTATATTTTAGCAAATGGGCGGTTTTTGAAATGGAAACCACTTTAAGTATATACCACTATGAGATACCTACGAGGTACAATTAAAAATAATATTAAAAAAAAACAATTCAGGTATCCAATGTAATATGTGCACAGCATTAAACGGTTAGAAGGAAACGATACATCGTTATGTTGGAACTTCCACAGTCGACTTAACAAAACTAGGGATACCTTGGCTGCTTAATGAGCTTCCCAAACTGTTGTTCTGTTTCTCCGAGGTATGTTATTTAATTTAATCTTAAATAATTTAAGAAGCTAATTAGCGGAAATTATTTGATTACAATAGTCATGACAAACTAAGAAGTTGCGACACTAATATATTTTTTTAATAAGCATTGTTTTCAGTTGTGAGACATAAATCAAGTTACTGGGGCGTACTTGTGATTTATTTAAATTATCGCACCAATTTGGCCTACTTAAATACTTAATCAAAATTTGGGATAATAATATTTTGTACAAAAAGTATCTCTAACGTATCTTCGAGAAAACTATTCTCTCAAAGCGCAGCGTGAAGTGAGATGCGTATACGGTGCTTAGAGACTGGACAGTTGATTTCTGATCGCCAATATAGTTTCTGATCGTTTCCTTATATATAACCTTAAAGGTACGAGGCACACTGATTTCTCGAGTACTTAAGCCTAAGGACGACAATCGGGTTGTTAACGGATCAACCTGATGTGGAAAAACGGCACAAAAAGACCGCGTCGTAGTCATGGCTCTAGGAGACTATGCTTCTTATCAGTGTCTATGTATCAGAAAGTTATATGCGCGATAATGCACTCCAACAAACGCTGTGCGATAGCATCTGGCCTTCGGGAACATGAACACGAGATTTTACTACAACTTAGTTACCCGATTAACATCTAATTTACATGTTGCGAGGAGGAACTCTGTACAACTTGTCATGAAATTTGATCATGCAAGACTTGGACGCACTCACCTTAAGAATTATTACATGGTGCAAAATTGTTAGGCAAATAAGAGACGATATAAACATCGGGTAGATAATTTCAAATGTAATATGTATTACTTTGTTTTGCTAATTCAGTTTTTTATTACACTTTTTGATGTCATAAATGGTATGGTTAATTATGATTCACAGATAGAACATAAATCTAAGATGCGTTCTCAAACTACAATATTTCGATTTTTTTTAACATGAAAGAGATGTTCGGTAAAGCCGTTGTAACATATACTTCTGTGCATGCGCCTTTTTAAACCTGTGTTTTAAATTGGATTAAAAAATTAGCGACAGATACAATAGAGCGAGCAACAAATCGATTAAAATTAAGTCAAATTGGAGCTGCGTTAAGTGAGCATAGTATTAACTCACGATTAATTGATGTAGACACGGTCATAAAGGTCATGTCACCGTATATTGGCCCGCATATGAATTTTGCTACGAAAATATCACCCGCATTACCATATAAAAGACATCCGCTTCGTACAATGAACATCTCCGGAATGATTTTTAACTAAATTTATTGTTGAAGAAGAACAATACTAGCGTGCCTCCGGATCATAAATTTTTAATGTCTATCTCAATAAAGATGCTGCATTGATGCGAAAATGTTGCCCATTGTTACAATACACAGGAAGAGACACGGTCGCAGGAAACTGTTATCACACGCTTCTTACAGCAGATAATATCAACTAACAATTAAAAAGTGCTTCCACTTTCCCAGGCGTCGGAGCAGTTGGTATAGCTTTTATAGACTAACAACTTTATTTTCTGACGTTCATGCAGATGTATTTTACTAAGCACCTTTCCACAATCGGATTTGGGACCAATTCTAAACTCCCAACGTCGAGAGTGATACTTTCATAGCATAGTCACTACTATGAATTTTGTCGGGTCATTCTGACTTAAAGTTTAAGTGGGGCGATACATCTGTTAAGGTCTGTGCAGATCGGAATAATCAGCGGCGTGCTTTTTGTCGTTTAAAATTGGTCAGTTATTGAGCAACACACAGAAGGGAGTAAAAGTAGCGTGAAGAAACCATCTCTCAATAGAGTCCCATAATGGTACATAGGCTACATGTTCTTCAGAGACTTTTTTTTTCCATACATTTCAAGTACATTACAAAATATAACTCATCCGTGTCAACTTCGTGGTAAATTCCAGTAGACCTTTTTCCCACGCTTCGCGGACTTTCGCCTGCGCGGTCAAATCTCTCATGTGCGGAAGCCCTTACCGAGAACAGTAATAATATCACAGTTATTTGAGGAATTAATATGAATTGTTCATTTACATATACATAATGTCAGCGATACCTGTCACATTTACTACTTTATTTAAATAACTTTAAAATATATTTTTATATATTACATTACCTAATATTACAACCAAAAACTCAAGTCATTTTCTCACACATAGCTATAATGGATGCCGCACGGTGACGCTCTCCTAAAAAGTCAAGAAAATGACTATATAGCTTTGTACGGAATTTTCGTGTGGACAAGTGCGAAGTCTATTACGTCCTATTGTATGGGTATAACAGGCATTTATTTATAGTGGCATGTAAATACAGCGGGCGAGCGGACGCCAGCGCATGCCGTCACGCGCCCGCCGCGCATACTGATCGTGGAACCGGCGGCCGCAGCCGGGCGCGCGCTCCCAGCTCGCTGCTGTGTCACACAATGAATGTCTCAGTTTTTTCCACATAATGTCAACTTCAGATTCCGTATTTATGCAAAGTCTCCAAAATAGTTATTATTTTAATTTTGTTGATAATTCTTAGTGATAGTTTTACAGTATTTTAATATGATACATATCTGAAACGAGTGTAAGGTACTTTGCTGCAATACGCCACTTAAAACTACGGTGTTTTATACCAATTGATATAATACATATTATATGTATGTTTAACTTAATGTAAGCACACATATAAATAATAAAGCTACAGTTACAATTCTTCAGAAAATAAATTTCTTTTTTTTAATTTACGTTTTTAAAATATGGCTTTTATTATTCAATAGTACGGCCAATTCTATATATACAATTGATACATTTTTATACATACCTATATATAGTTCATCATCATCATCATCATTTCAGCCACAGGACGTCCACTGCTGAACATAGGCCTCCCCCAATATAGTTACCGAAATTAAATTTATAAATCTGTATACGTACACACCTGGCAACAGTAATGTACAAGGACTGATATTTACGTACATAAAGTCGTAGAACAAACCCATGCACGTCACGTCAATACATACTTTCCGTGACATAACGTCTGACACATGAAGCAACACTGCGGTACAACTGGCTCACGACGGCTATTAAATCCGATATCCTTACTCCTATTCGATGATCGGAATGCTAACTCTCGGATGTAAGTATGTATGTGTATTGATTATTCAAGTAGATTCCCCTAATTCATGTACGGTTATGTTACAATGCAAGGAGTGTAGTCGACTCTGCGTGAACTCTACCTCACCGCTATACACTAATCACAATATGTCTTATGCAAAATTATTATTACGTCGTCATGCCAGATCTCTAACTGGGTAGTCAAATACAGACCTGACTCGTTAAATTCATATTCGTAATTTCTTCTACACGCATGTCGATTTCGAAAACTTCTGAGATCCCAATAAGCCAGGATCTGGTACATTTGTAAGTGAATTTACTCTCAGCTACACATGTCTCACGTAGTTGCACAAAGACTCCTTCACTAATGTGTACATAGTTCGTGTTGAATAAGCGAAGTTGGTATTGTTACAGGAATTTATGTTATCACTAACTGGAAACGATTGCACCTGAGAACGTCTGGATATACGGCCACCGCAACCACAGTTCACTCTAAGCCGACCCTCCCTGCACACGTCTATACAGCATTATGTACATTTACATAGCAATCAGAGAGCAGTGTTCTTACTATGGTAAATGAGATGAGTTGTTCTAGGTTATCAGCTTTCTATAATTCTGTTTCTTATCTGAGCGAGATCGGTTTTCACGAACGCATAAGGTAGTCGAGCAGACTCGTCAGCTACTTGGAAACATGTCATGTGGGTGTCACCATTATAATTGTCCCACGCAGATGCGTAAATTCGTTCGTTTCTTTGATACGACATGTATATTTTGGTCAATTAAGTTCAAATTGACATTAATATGTTATTTCGTCATAATAAGCTTTGGAATTAACTTCCGCCAAATCTTGTTATTTTGCGAATTTATTCGTGAAAGCTTCTGAATAACTCTTAATGAATTCTATTACTTGCATTACACTTACGTAAAGAATTATGAATGAGTTGATATTGATATAGTCCTATGTTCAGCAGTGGACAGAGATAGGCTGATGACGATGACGACGACGATGATATTGACTTAAAATAAAGCTATATTACTACACTATTGTGCTCTCCAGGGCATGCTTCTTCCGAGATCTATCGGACCCAGTATATCAAAAATTGATCACTTACATATGTTAAACCCACAAAGTTCTAATCTATTCATCCCTTTCCATTCTGCTCATAGATTTGGAACTTATCCGAACTCAGTTATATTATTGACGAGTCGGCTGAAATTTCATTATAAATCAAGTAAACTATACCAAAAACCAATAGGGTAAGTATTCATTGTAAAAGCAAAACATAACATCTGAAGAGGCGGCTACTCGTCGTAATGGGTTCAGAATACGAATCCATGAACAATGAACACTTTATCAAAACAATAAAGCCAGCCAAATTGGGCCTTAATCTCCCCTTATGTTTTTCTATTAAGTCAAATGGCTTATCTGGCATTTTATACGGTTATAATCCGCACGCAAGGCCATTTGTTGCATGTACATTTTGTAACGATTTAGGTAGTGTCGGTGTCGGAGATGGCGGTCCTGGAGGTCATTCCATAGCGGCGGAAGGCGCTTCGACATTATAAAACTACCCAAAAATAAATGGGTTTGGGTGAAAGATCTCACAACATGACCAGCCTATCAAGATATTTCCAGCAAGAAATGACTAACCACAAAGACAATGGTTACACTGCGGTTTTATACTTGTTGTTTGCTTCAAGTCGTTGTTGTGTTTCGGTGAATTGTAATGTAGAGAAAAAAATAGGAAAAACATCACAAACGAGCCCCTTCTTCTACCGGTGGTCGTTTGAAAAAAATTTATTATTCCTTGTATCGAGCAATTCGTATTTGTGTATCCTTGGATAAAGTTAACATATGAGTTGGATCCGAGTGGTCCCTTGGAAGGAAGCCAACGGCAGGCTCGCGAGTTGCTTGCGGATGACATAACGCTGGCGACGGGCAGTGTACACGGTTAAACTGTGAAAAGTGCCGTTGACTTTAAAAACGAAAGCAAAGAGAAGCCTTTGAAAAATGAACACAGGAAGCTTGAGCGAAGCGAAGGCAGCTTTGTGGGTCATGTTAAATTAATCGCTTGTCTTTCTCCGAATAAAATTCATTTTTAAGAAAACAAGTGTCTTACGAACCGAGTTCGATTCATTGTTCCAAAGAAGCGTGTTTTTTTATGAAACGAGTTGGACGTTTTTTTCTCCCCAAATTATTGGTTAGGTATCTGTGTTCATTATTATGAGTAATTTCTTGGCTTTCAAATTACGGCAGGTAGCCCGCGGCGGCCTCGCTCTCGAGTATAACAATCAGTAGAGCAGCAGAGATCTTGCGCGGTCCATGTGAAGGCTCACCATCCTACGCCGTCGACTCCGCCCACAGTTTAAAATTTTTCAACTCGCCTGGGAATTAAAAGTTCGTGTTGCTCACGATATGCGAAGCAAACTACTCGTTAATAGAACTTTAAGCGCCAGCGTCGATAATTTTTTAAACTTATTTTACACAACGCCACTAACCTCGTTCCCGGCCTCTATCCGAACACCTGGAAATATAGTTTAAAATATTAAGCAACTTTGTACGTTGGACTACGAATTTGCTACACATGTAAAATTTCAAATTTCTATAAAATGGCAAATTGAAAAGCAAAAGCAGCATTTGACTTGCTGGTTCTAACATTTTAGACCTATATTATGAGGATGAGGGGATGGAAGCTGTATATTAAGAGGATGTGCACTTTTTGCAGTCTTAATAGAAGCTTTAATTAAAAAGTTGCACTTATCAAATAAAAATTCTCGGCTTTATTCGCCGGGAGAGCGAGGCGCCACTAAATGGAATTTTAATAATGCTTGTTTTGCCGAGAGCGCATTAAGATATGAAGGATGTATCCGGGTCGTATCCGACCTCTTCTTAGTCTATACCTGCACTATTATTAAACCATTATAGTTATAGGAAATTGTTAAATTGAACTGATTAGCTAAATAAGCTGCTCTAGCAGAGTATTTTGTAGTTACATTTATGTAAGCGATTTCTACAGTATATCTACCGTCACTTTTACGCTGAGAAATGGTCTATTGTGATTTTATTTCCTTATATTATTTATTTAGTTAATTTTACTGAACAAACGTACTAAGTAATGCCAGATGACGGAACGTCTCGTTTAGTCTACTAACGCATAGGTAACTGAGACCTTACCACCGCAATAAACGTAGTCGTAACCCGTCTGCTCATTGAACGACACACGAGCGAACACCTTAAATCTTATAGTAAATCTTTAACAAAACACGATAACTGGAAATATATTCACTCCATTCAAAGACTTTTCTGTACCTTTGAAACAGCTGCTATCGAAGTATCCTCTAAAAGTTTAACTCTACGTTAGCTCAGCACTGCCTTTGTGAAATAAAAGCGGAACTCCTTTAAGCGCTAAAACATCATTTAATGAAACGCTATCGCCAAATTTCGTATAAACTTTCGCAACGACGGCAGCGCGGCGGGTGTTCCGTTGTTTTACTGATGCGTTTAGGACAACTTCGCACTTCTGTACTGTACAAAAAAATCTAACTACTTTAATTATCAAAATGGTAGGTGCATAAACTACGGAAAGAAAATATTCTTAGTGATTATTTACACCGAGTTATGCATTCAAAGTGAATACAGTGAAGCGCGGAACTATTTTATCACCAGTAGTCGATGCCAATGTTATTTATTTACCGTAGCTTCAAGAAATGTAAATGAAGCCTTATTCGCCCGCATAACGAGAACTGAAATTAAATAACACCGAAACTTTGAGAATCCTTGGAGGCTGAAGTGAACCGTGAAGCGAGCAGAGCGATATTGGTTCGATTCCTATCGGAACTTCTGACCACAAACTGTTTGTGACGGGCTCTCGAGTGGAGTGGGACTTGCCTACTGTTGCGTACCAGTTTGTCAAGATAATGGCTGGCGACTGACGTAGATATGGTATTTTGTCTGGATTGTAGCTATATATAGATACGCTTATATATAGATATAAAGCACGAACAATACTCAATACGGAATATAATTCATCAAAAAATATCCTCAGTACCTATTCATGATTTTTTAACTAAATTTATCAGTTTCAAATGAACAATAACCTTTTTATAAAGTGAAAAATTCTGATCATTGTACAATACTGTTTTCGACAGATGATTGAAAAATCAACGCTTACAATACTGGCGTTATTCTGTCTGCGCGAATGTTTCTGAACTAGTTTGTAAAGTTGTTCAGTTTTGTGTTACGTCTCGGTTCTACTAATTTATCGACAAGCTTTAGTAAGTAATTTATTGTTAGAAAACTGGAGAAATTTTGTATTGTTACCAAGGTATAGCGAGCAAATAAGTTTCAAGTGATTTCTACGACGTAGCTGGTGTGAGCCCGTCGGCGACAATGGCGTCACCGAACAACAAAAATGCTCCGTTCTGTGCCAACGATTATTGAAACGGGAGCGCTTTGACGGACACGATTCAATCTGGTAATCGGAAATGGGCATTGTGCTACAAAGGGCCCATTGTAGCAGCCGCCCGCGCCCGCCGCTCGCCGCTCGCCGCCCGCCAACATTCATGCGGGATAATACAGAGCCGCCGCTAGTAGCGTGCTCATCAAATCATCGCAAACTAACTACCACCTGACTGATAATGAATCGGCGCGAGCTAATCTGATCGATTCCACTAAGCACTTTGTACTATTCCTATTTGCTGTGCAGTCCAATCCATTACTGAATCGATTACAATATCAAGCGAAGCGTATATCGCGTTGTCAAAACTACGATACATGAATCGTAAGTATTAATTACATAAATAAAATACTCTGGAAACTCAAACCGACATTTCTGCGATCACGAATTGAAATGAGAAAAGGTTATAGAAAATTAATATCCACCTGTGCCTCCGATTTATTTAAGCATCAGCGGTTTGTGACCAGCTACGTGGTTCTGTGAGATTTATGATACATATTTATTCCCAAATCGTAGACATACATAAGTGCAGCTGTAGATATAACGCAGGCATCTAATGAGAATTTCAAACATTAATCCCGATTGAAGAAAAAACTATATTCAGAAAAAAACGAACTATTTGAGAAATGTTTTAGTAGTTCTTTGTGGAAGTGAATTGGCATTCGAAACTCTCCATGGACGTTCAATCCACGATGATAAACGATATGTTATTGACTGCCTCGTTGGTCGAGCGGTAGCAAGCGCGACTCACTAGGAGGTCCTGGGTTTAAATTCCGGGTCGGGTACTCTTGGAATTTTCTAACTTAGAATTTGTAGGAGCGACTCGTAGTCTGGATCTATGCCAGGTGTATGGCAATAGGCTCGGCACCTATTCCGTGGGATGTAAAAGTAACTGGTGAAACGTGGAAGTGTACTACACTCTTCTGCCTGCCCCGTCGGGGATTACAGGCATTATGTTACGTGTATACACATGTACATTATGTATGTACATATCTACACTGGTCAAATATTTTTAAAGAAATCCAATTCTCTAGCGTAGCCACACACACTGTAACATTTGACTTCTCAGTGAGATGTACATCTTGTCTCGAAGTCTTTAGGTGTCACAGTGTTATGTATTTCTACATTGTGAACAGAGTCAGACTCGCCTGTCATTTGGTCGCTCTTGTGAAACAACTTGATAAAGAGGACAAGAGAGTACTTGACCTGCACAGCCCGTGCATTGTTTTTGAGGTTGCTGAGATTATCAAAATCTGTAAAGGTAAAACGAACAGTACACTGAGCAACATTTTCTGTTTACATAAACTGAAGCTTTGTTAACGATCTCAGACATTACACACTATTAAAGTATGTCTTTCAAACCAAATAGCTTTTTCTGCGACTTACCTCGTTACTGTTATGGTACGGATTACATGAGATTAGCAACCAAACTGTCATATACAAGGCGCTTTCTATTAGAATCGTAGGAACATGTTTTAACGTTGCATTTCATAGTAATAATTAGTTCATTACATAATATCACGCTTGTATGTCCACGAACGGGTAGGCAGAGAAGTGTGGTACGCTCCCACGTTTCATTAGTTATAAGTCCCACCACGGAAGAGAGGGTGAGCATATTGCCATGCATCGCGTACAAATCTAGACGCCGAGCCATTGTTAGAAAAGTGAGTGAGCAAGACCTGATGATACTTAATATGTTATAAGAATTTATCAATAGGATTATTTGTATTATTAGTTAGACTGCCTCGTCAGTCGAGTGGTCGCAAGCGCGACTGCCGATCTGGAGGTCCTGGGTTCAAATCCCGGGTCGGGTACTATTAGTTTTCTAATTTACAATTTCTAGTAGTGACTCAGAGTCTGAAATTATGCCCGGTGTATGGCGAAAGGCTCACCACCTATTCAATAGAACTTGAACGTGGGAGTGTACTACTGTCCTCTACCTACCCGTTTGGGGATGATAGGTGTGATGTTACGTATTATCAGTCTAACAAGCATATGTTAGTATGAGTACTGTGAGCAATAGAGCATGTCTTATTTGAATTTGACGCTCCTAGTATACACGTGCACGTGCCGATAATAATGTATGAACCCTTTTATCGTTCTACTTCGAAACACAAGTCTCCTCTCAAAAAAGGATTTAAGGCCATAATCTGATATGCTGGTCAAGTGCGGGCTGGCAGCTAAGTATAGTACAGTGTTTTTATTGGTATCCTTTAAGCACGAATAGTGTCCAAAATCCGAATACAATAAACTAGCACGTTTCACGTAATTTTTTTCCGAGACGTTTTATCATATTCAGCATTGACTTTTGCTGGAAACCGTCTCGAGAAAAATACCATAGCATTATTTCAAGCATACGTAATAAATGAGATCGTTCTCGTTATCGCTGAAAGAAGCTACCGGATCAAATGGAAGAAAGATGGCAGTTTCCCTAGAGACCGACATAAGCCGGAGGGATTTTCGACTACTTATCTAACTATAGTTGTTTTCTAGATACAGACTTTTCGTAAAAACTTTTGGATGTGAACAAGTAAATAGGTGTTCAGGCCGCTTAATGATTTGTCAATAATTGCCTACAGACATTTGCGGAATCATGGAAGAATCTCCAATACATTAACTCACCAATACGACTATTAAAAAGAGGTCTCCATACAATTTTCATAAGTAATCCAATATGGCATAGCTGCAGGAATATTTCAGCTGGAAGTTTGCCCCAAATTTTATACGAGAACCCTTATTGGTTTAAACAATTACGATATTATAGCTACTCTAAAAATGTTATAACACTAAAAGTCCGCTGCTTGTCACAGTAAATTAAAACCCACGGATTTCAATTACTTCACTTATTGTTAATCCTGTCAAGTGTAGATTCGTTACATCCGGATTATATTCATAACACGCAAGTCGCAAAACCAAGAGCCTCACTAGCCGTCATGTACCGGAGAGATCAGCCATCAAATGACAAAAAAACTCTGATTACAACCTACAATATAGCTACTTTTTGCATACATTTGATGTAATTTACAGTTACGATTAATATTAAGTTGACACGGATGAAAACGCAAAATTAGAGGTCCTTTCCCGAATTGATAAATTTTCTTCCCAAACACGTAAGGAGAGCTCCATAATTGATGCTTACTTTTTTCGTATTGGTAGGAATTATAGACTAAATACAGCTTTATTAAGTATAAACGGAAATAAATGAAAATTACCTATTTTGCATGCTATTTCAATCATAATTAAAAAGCAATCAAAGTTCTCAGAATATGAACTATTTGTAAATATCCTTAATACCTATTTAAAAGTGTGTAGAACTACTTATTGGCCAAGGTGTGCGTGTTGTAACTCGGCTGCTACTAATGTAATGCGACGTAAGATTTCAAATCAAATGAAACCGTAGGAAGCGCCGTTTGTAAACTAACAAAGCGCAGGCATATGAATACTGAGTTCCTAAGTTCGCGTGTCCTACTATTTGCCTCGTTGAGGATGCTTTGTGCAATCCAAATCAAATTAGACTATTGTGAAGGTGAGGCAATAGTGGCTGCGATCGGATGAAACGGCGACGACGGTCACGGTAGCGGGCGTTCAACTCGGTCGTGGCCTCGCGGTGTCCGTGCTCAATGCTCTCCACAACAAAACACTGCAACACCTATGAGACACTTACACTGCCCATAAGTCTCAACTAATATCTCTACTTTACTATTGTGCTAATTACCACAAATATTTTTTTCAAACTTCAACTTCAACAAATATTATTTACTGTTAAGCCGGGAACATGTTTTACAAGATCACTACTACTTACAGCTAAATCCAAAACCGTGCTTCAATCGGCAACTTTCACACCACTAATATCCATTGAAGAATCGCAAACATAGTTTATATGGAATTCTGAATTCGAATTGTACTTGTGGACATGATTAGTAAAGCCGGTATTTCTCCGAACACTTTCACGACACTTTAAAAAGTTCACATTTTATATCTTGACTTCAACATTTGCGCAACCCTAGCGTCGTCCAGGTTTCACTCAACGGCGAGCACAACAAGTGTTATAAACAAAAGAGCTTGATTCGCGAATGCGAGTAACTTGCGCGAGCACGGCGTGGCACCTGTCACCGTGGCGAACAAGTATGTACTGCCGGCGGCCGGCGGCTGCTTATCCCGCTGTGCTCCTGCTCCCGCGATCGCGACATTCGCGACGCGACTATCCGGTGGACCCTACATCCACTAGTAATACTAAAAAAATTATAATAGAGTGGGTACCTTAAAACTATCAAACTAAATTGTTCATATAGCCAAAAATGTGTTCAAAAAAGTTAAAAGAGTCTTATTATGGAATAAAAAACGTGCTAACACTGTATTTCAAAAGCTCAACTTGTTAAAACATTTCGTTAGTGTCGCCATCTGTTCTAATGTACTAAATATGAGAAAGCGACATCTTTGATATTACTGGATAACTAAAAGATGTTTCTTCAAACCTACGTGTGAATTATGTATTAGCGTTGTTTCATAGATGGCACTGATACATAGTGTTGTTTCAGTTACTTGTAAAACTTACATTCATATATTTTGTAAACGTATGTATGTAATATGCTTATATATATTATAAATTAAGCTTACTCCTAAGCATAATTTATAAGAAACAATAAATTGCAACAACATATTAAAAGCATTTTAAAGTTATATATTACTAATATAAGACGATTTTGTTATTCCAACTTTTATAGGTAGTTAGTCAAACCTTGCCAAGTTTGTTTTGCCATATAAATTATTTTAACTTCAAAGATGCCATTTCAACTGGACGGCAACACTAATATCCCTACTGAAAATGGGAGTTGGTGATAGAACGCTGAAAATTAAGTGTTATGTGAATTTCGAATGAAAAAAATAAAATATTTTGTATAAAATATTAATAAATAAATTTGGAGTTGGCCACCCTTATCACTTAGGGGTATAAAAAATTGTAAACGACCTATTCTCAGACCTACCGAATATGCACAAAAAATTTCATAAAAATCGGTCAAACCGTTTCGGAGCAGTTTGGTTACGAACACTGTGACACGAGAGTTTTATGTCAAAGATATCTGTTTATGGTTAATACAATTAGAGGCAGTAAAATTGAAATATTACAGTTATGTATAAAAATTTACATGTATATGTTATTTCAAATTGTAAATACCAGAATAAAGTTAAGATAAATATATTATATTATCGGATCATAGTTTGTATCAACTGAGAGTAACAGTCCTGCCGTGTTGCCAAGCGACTTCTTTCGTGTGAACTTTGGATAATTGTTTATAAAATCAATGCTTACTGTAGAATCGTTAGGAACATAATTATTGAATAAATATTTGACAGACGATACCAGAAACCTTTACAGCCTGTACCAAAAGTTACTACAGGTACTCAAGACGCTCAGGTCCAAGTTAGTTATCCGCAAAATTTAACCTTGCGCCTCATTTACACTAGTGACAAACCGTAAGTTCGGTTTCAGTTTTGGTCATTTCAGCCAAGAAATCTAGATCCGGCCTTAGTATTGGTCTCGGGCAAAAAACGGCCGAATCTTTCGGCCAGGCCGAAATTCAAGTGTTCGTGAATTACCATGCGTCGTTCGGCAAAATTCGCGGCATAGGCATTCGGCAAAAAAGCATGAATCTGTTTTTAATTTATGATAAACTATAATATGAATACAAAATGAATGTCCCGAATTCTATAAATGCGGAACAAATGGCATATCCATGTCTATAATAACACTCAGAATTGCTCCGCAATTCCGACCACTGTTCATGAGATAAAAAAATTTAAAGACATGTATTCGTTACGTACTTTGTCTTTTTATTTCATTTAACTCTATTTAACTGTCGGTATAAATAGAATATGCAAATAAGTGTTTAAAACATTTTATTTATTTATTTAAATTTTTGCAGCACCTTAAAC
>DWJK01000412.1:0-22688 GCA_018248815.1 Croniades pieria auraria
AAACATACAGACAAACAGACAAAATGAAAAAACATTGTTTTGGGTTATCTTGCGTATATAAAGGCACCCCATTATGAATTTTTAAATATATTTGTCATGTACAAGTTAAATAGCGATCAGTTACAGTTTTATTATAACATGCAAAAAACCATAATGACATGAAAAAATTTACATTATTATCAACTATCAAGTCCACAGCTGGACATATAGGCCGGTCCCGGGGGTTTTTTTAACAATAAACCCCAAGCTATGCATGCGGGTTGGGTATCGCAGAGCACTTCCTCTCGCACCGCCTACGCTGCTGTCCAGAAGCGACCGCAGTACGTATGTAGCCGTGCCTAAGTCAGCTGGAATAAACAGCGGTCAGCCAGCAAGTACCTGTGTTAAAAATTGTATTCATACAAACATTACTGGCGTAACATTAAGTGCTTGTTTAAAAATAGCTTAAACATATAAATATTTTAATAGAGTTTTGACAACTGTTTTTGTTCTCGCTAATATGTTGACAAATATTTACAATACTTATAAGGTCAGTTGGCGCCGCGAGGATAACGGGGGAAGGAGTAACAGAGTGGCACAACTTTTGATGTCTGAACACTAAAACTTACATTGTAATATTATTTCTACGGAACAACGTATTTTAATAATAAATTCGAATTACAAACGCGCATGGAATCCTGTGTTCCAAAGGCATTTCTTTTTGATGTCGTCAGTGACCAGGTAACGTACTACTAATATGTAATAATAACAGTAACACTAACAGTGATATCCTAGTGGTTAAGAATTCAGCCTCTCATTCCGGGGGTGCTGGGTTCAAATCCATGGCGCGTCTTTACAAAAGTGCGTTTTAAATTTAAATATCTCTTGCTAACGGTGAAGGAAAGCATCGTGGGGAAACCTGCACACCTTGGAATTTATAAAAAAAAAAATAAGGTGTGTGAAGTCTGCCAACCTGCACTTGGCCAGCGTGGCAGAGTATGGTGTTAACCTTCTCATTATGAGATGAGACCCATATTCCAACAGTGAATAACAAATGGGTCGATTATTATTTAACATTATACGAAATATTAGTTAAATATTCCTGATTGTTAACTATTTCTAGTAAATAACATAAGTTTTGATTTGAATTATACTTTATGTTGCCAACACTAAAATAATCGGCAGTTTAATATATTAAATATTTTATTTACCTTTTATATTTGCGGATTATTAGTCTACGAACGTGAGGAAGAAAATCGTATTACACGTAAGGTATCAATACAAAGAAAATACATGTAGTTATGAGCGGAGCAGAAATCATTCATGGGTAATAACACCCATTTCTGTTGGGCGCCACCTCAGTTATTGCCCGGGGATAGGATTATTGGCAAATTGTTCCGTTCGCGTTCCGGTCTGGCTCGCATCTGAAATATTAAGCACCTATGTACGGCCTCCGAAGGCCGCGGCACACGCTCGCTTCAGCCTGCTGTAAATACGTGACACGTTCTAATATTTGTCGTGTTCCCGGCATAAGAGTGACGTCTCTGAACAGTTGTATGTGAATATGTTCTGTTCGATGGATGTGTCAAGTTATCGTGTTGCTATTTTCCTATAAAATCTTTTTTTTCTCTATCCTACTTGTATGTAGCATGATAATAATAACGATAGTCTTTTAAGAAGCATTGTATTATTTTTTATAATGGTACTGAACTATATTGTATCAGTCATTTTATTTAAATTTTTTTCTTTCTGGTATATCTAACTACAAGGTATTTTAATCCATATTTTAAATAGTGTTAAGCACTAAAAGTTTTATTGTATAGCTCCTATACCTATGCGCTAACAGAAAGGCATATCCCGCTGTTTAGGAATAAAAAAGTAAGCCTTAAAAACCTTTTTATTCAGAATTATTATGAAATTCATAAATTACTTAAATCGTGTTGTACTATTGCTCTTGGTACTTAACAATCTGTAACTCTACTGTTTCTCACTCGCAGTCTCCTGTAAATTGATTTTTACAAGGAGTTCTCACAAATACTTGCTATTTTTTAAAAATCATTAACAATTCGAATTCGCCACTACATAAAAATGCTTCATGTATTTCAAATATGATGGTGACGAAGGGCATTTACTGGCCATTAGCATGACTGAAAGTTAAAAAACACCAGTTACTGAATTTTAAGGAAATGATAAGCACGACGTCCTTGGAGTTATTCGATATGAACTAAGGTTTTTAGAGTCCTAATTTGCGTACAGAAGATAAAATGCTCACCTGTCAAAATTAAAAAAAAAAAAAATTAAAATTGGTCAATGATTAACACAAAGTAAAAAATATAATAATAAACAATCCTGTATTTGTCTTTTAATCATTAAATAAATTGGATGAAAAAACAGGAGGGTTGTAGGAAGTGGACAATATACATATGTATGGAGGTGGGTACGCTCATAAGTAGCCACTAAACTTTATCGTTCTGTTTACGAGGTTCCTCAACCATTTTTGTTAGTTTTACCTATGTATATATTCCAGCAACCATAAAGCTTTAGTCCTTCTCTTTTATATCTGCGTGAAATGATTTAAGTTTACAATACACATCATGTAAAATGAAAAGTTCTCTATTAACCTGTTAATGAATCAAAAATGATAGTGTCTTTAATAAATATGGTATACCTACATATAAGCTTTTTTTTATTCATTTTCATTATCTAAATTATTTTTCATACTTTAAGAAGCGGCATAGTACTCTAACATAGGTCCTGATTAGAATAACTCAAAGTGGATTCTTATTAGCAGCCGATCTCGTCGAAGCGAATGTACTCGTATATCGTTAGGTATGTTTGTGCCGCTGAGCTGAAAGGATCAGCGTAATATTCGATAAAGAAAAATGTACTGGCCAAAGTATTACAGATAAAGTTAGAGGGTCTAGCTTTAGCGCCGACACAGTGCCGGGGAATCCCAAGAAGCCTCCGTTTTGTATATTATCTCGTGCTACAAATCACACCGGATGTCCCACCGAGGGGAAATGAAAATTGAGATACCGGCGAGGCATTGTTCCGTGAAAATATATCTTCTTGATATTCTCAGGGCGCGGGACATTCGACGACGCACGGATATTGCGATAATGTGACGTCATCTTGAGATAAAAGCGGCTCTGATATCGCCGGATAAATTTTCACTTTCGAATAACGACAGCCGATTTGGAAAATTGTCTAACCGAGATTTGTCCGACATTTTAGTGTCCCCTGTATATTTGTGGCAATAAATTTATTTAAATGCAACCAGCATTAAAATAATTTCTGTTTCAAAAATTAATCCCTATATATTGGATAAATACTTGTTCTACCTCAATACCTACCCTGTAGTTTCATTATTATAACAGCCTCGTGTTGTTTGAAAGCGAACGATATGACGAACATAGAAAAAATCACGAAACACATCACCAGGTAAATTTGGAGTTATAATTTTTCCGAAGCTTTGCAATTTTAATTTGTTATTTTCGTGTTTCATAACTAAATGTCACTTGAACTGCACATCTTAGTTTTTCATAATGTTGTCAGAGGAGTTAATAGACTGTTTACCAGCGATTGCCTAACGTAGTAGACAATGGTTTTTAACCCTTCCTAATAACAATAAATAACAATACTGATGTTCTGGTGGGACTTTTTCGTCCAGAAGAACACCTATGTATGAAACAAGGACAATATTAAATTTTATCGAAGATTATGCCATATTTAATGTTTTTACTTTTAAAACTTTATCAGTGTCATCATTGTCATCAACCGTTCAGTTCACTGCTGTACCTTGCCCTCAGTTAAAACCTGCCAACTTGCGATTTCTAGATTCTGACTTCATTATAACATTGACAACAATATACACACTAAATAAATTTAAAATTATGTTGACGCAAATTATTGCTTTTATCGGCATTACATATAAAATTAACGCGGGAAAATATGTCGGGCAATTTATCTTTTTTAATGTTATTCCAGCACTCGTAATGCCGAAGTTGCGTAACTGAGTTTGCTAATCAGACCGGAATTTTAGTGAATCCGCGCGCTTTGGAACACTACAATTAAATTAATTAAATTCTGCACCCGTTAACCTTGTAAATATATTCAAAGCTCTTTATTTAAAGAACCTTAGTTATTTAATATTTTTAAAGGCAATTAAACTTATATATTATATGTAAATAATTAAGTGAAATAAGAAAATGAATAGAGTTATAGTTAGTTTTAGTATAATAATGTTATTCAATATTATATATAATATGGCCTTAAGCTATTTTGTTTTGAGAGGTAAGTAGTTTCCAATAGATGTTGATGAATGTACATGGAGCATAATGTTGCTAAATTTGTGTAAAGATAACTTTAACATAAAAAGTTCCGTACATTTTAACAACCTCTTTATCTACTTTAGCAGTTTCAAACTCACAATTTGATAGGATCAGGTAAAAAGGTTCGCGCGGTAATCATTTATCATAACACAATGTGATAATAAGAGGGCTTGGTGGTAAAGATTGGAACAAAGGGATGCCGGAGTACGAAGCGACAAGGAAAAACCCCAAGGATTACGCCCTGCTGCGAAATATTTGCCTACCTTGCACTAATTCGTACAGCCACTACAGCGAATAATAATTAAATTGAGTTATTCGTTATTTATTGTAAATCGTACAATTATACAATTATTATACATTTTTAAGTGTTTTAAAAATGTCTACATTTTACGATTTAATGTATAGAAATAAAAACTGCTCGGTAAACAAATAAATAATAAGAAAGTAATTATGTATTGATTGTATGTACATTGTTTTGTGACGGTCCTACTTATGAAAAATTTATGTATTAGTTACTGGTTATAATTTATCATTACAAAGTAAAATGATAAGGGACTTGTTTTCGCTGCAGAGTGGAACAAAGGGCCAACCTGACATAGGTTGGCGAGCAAAACACTGAGGATTTAGGATTACGGACTCCTCAAAATATTTACATAGCACTTGTCCACACTGGTACCGCTGAAGGAGATAAGGGCCCGGCCAGAGTTCGGGAAATTAATGATTCGAGTAAATGTCACTTATTACGTTTTTCAAAACACTTCTACTATATTACATTTATGACGTAGAAAATTATATATGGTTTGCGTAAGCGCTTACACAATGTTATATCTATATGAATAAAATAAACAGAGAAAACAATTGTTATTTTGCTATTATATGTTTCGTGACTATTTATACATATAATTATGTATAGGCTTAACTCACGTACGTTTTCGGGATGGCCCGACTAGTTTCCGACCTTCCTCATGAGCGCTCGCCGTTTGCAGCGAGGTCGCGGCGGAGACCGCCATCCCGAAAAACGTACGTGAGTTAAGCCGGCACCTATACTCGTATATTCGTATAGGCGCAGGCTTAACTCACGTACAAGTAATTATTATGATTATATAGTCATAATAATTATTTGTGTCATTTCTTACGGGTTAAAGGATGTTTATTCACTATTTATATTCTTGTTAACTGGTGTTATCGGACAGGAATAGAATAAAGACAATTTAGCTATGTGAGCAAAATAACCAGGGTTCAAAATAAGGGATTCGCCTAAGTATGTATTTATAAAATTATGGTAATTATCTGCTGTCCTTTTCATGCTTTAAATACATAGTACAAACATTAGTTAGCAAATATTCATTCTTTCAAAATATGGTCATTTTAATCATCATTAAGATCTTTTTAACCAAACATGTGTTTTTAAAACGATAATTGCCTACGTACTTTAGTGCTAATTATGGGTATTTGTTATATGTACTACATCTATCTGATGCATGAAAAATAATAGTGTAATCATTTTAATGGATTTTTATGAATTATAATTTAGCGAAACGTGGGAGTGTACTACTCTCCTCTGCTTACCTTATCAGAGATTACGGTCGTGATGTTTAATCATATTTATTGGGTATGTAACTCGGACTGGCGCGCCTAGGGGGTAGGACCGATTCATATTCCGTGACAGCGAATGGCATGACGCTCTCATTCATGCCATAACAGCAAATGGTATGATACTCTCGTATGCCATCATGCCACCTCTCCGCTACAGTTCTCTGTTCTCTTGTGTGCCTGTGGGGCATATATTACAATTTACACACTTCTGTGCTTCAGTGTCATTTTCCGGGGACGCAGGCATAAAAAATAATTTTAAAACTGTTTTTTGTTTTCATATTCTATTTGAAAAGAACATATGAAAAAAATAGTTTAACAAATAGATCTGTTTGAATAACGAAGCTATGTTTTAAGTAGTTTTATTACATATTTATGTATTGGTTTCCTTTAATTACAATTTCTTCAAATAACTTAACTTTCCTAACGGCTCATTTGTTTTGTTACGGTAACAGTTGTGTTTCATTGTGTCCACGTCGTTTAGTTGCTCGCCGAGGGAGTTCATTGGTTTATAATTCATCACACAGCTCTCTGACACAGCGCGCACTGGCCTTCGCGTTCATGTGGAGTAAGTGCTTATTTCTAATTGTGACATACATGTAAACTCACAGGTACCTAATATAATCTTTTTATATTTTATTTACTGTTGTCATTATTTATACTCTGCTCTCTGCCTACACTGTAAGGGACTCGGTGTGACAATGTAATTAGTATTACTTATTATTACACTTTCCATATTCAATCACAAAAAAAAATAATCGACCCATTTATCATTCCACTGTTGGAATACGGGTCTCCTCTCATATTGAGAGGGTTAAGGCCATAGTCGACCACGCTGGTCAAGTCCAGGTTGGCGGATGTCGCATACCTTAGAATTTTTTTTTCTTTTTTTAAATTAATTAAATCACTACATTGTTTTAATTTTTAAGCTTTGGTGTTAGTTTTTGTTCTTTTATTTATTGTATGTACATTTTATTTTAGTTTCGCTTGATCGATTTAGATACTGAATATTGACTGACCACGTTATCGTCTGTATGAAACATACATATATCTCCTAAATATTTCTTTATCTCGTGTCAAACTTGAAGACAAAACAGATAATGGAAAGAAGTTAATTGCAAACACCAAGCTGTATATTCGCTTTTATTGAGTATTTCTAACATAATAACGTTATACAATTCTCGGTAAACTTTTATCGAAAAAAGTAGGAAACTGGTGGGCCGCAGTAGGCACCAAGCCCCTGGTATTCACGGATATAAGAAATAGATATCAAACAGGACTGTAAGAATATAATTGTTAGTGTTAGCTAGTATTATTTCTTGACTAGATTACTTAGTTAACTTAGTATAAACGTAAACGTAACATCACGCCTATATCCCCAATGAGGTGAGCCAAGGAGCGTAGTACTCTCTCAAATTTCACTAGTTACGTTTAGGTCCCATTATGGAATAGGCGGTGGGTTCATATATACATCGGACAAAAATATAGACTCCACGCCACTACTCGGCAGATAAACATAATAACATACATAGATATATATATACTTAGAGTACTACACTCATAGATCTAGCTTCTTAGGTTAACACACGCGGTATTAATTCATGGACGCAAAGGGTATTAAATACACGTACAATTAAACGCGCGCTCTAAAATTCTGTTTGCAGCTCAATCCTCGGTATTAGTGCTGGATACGGGCTTCAGCGTAAACGGTAACAAAGGTGCAAGCAGAAATTTTGACTTGAAAGAAAGTTGTTTGGAGTTTTTATAATGGCTACATTTTAACTTTGTTTACATTGAAACAACCCAGAGCTGTGTTTTTACGTTTAATAATAATTTGGTTTAACGTATTATATATATAAATCTACATAACGCCACGCTTGTTTTTTATAGCGTTAAACAGAAACAATGAATTTTTTATATACCATATTTTTTTATCTATTTAAACCAAAGTCGTTATGCGCATACATATATATGTATATTCGTCCAATAAAGGTATTCAATCGCGACTTCGAAACATAATTAAATATTTGCTTTGAAGACAAAGAAATCAAAGTGGTTGATTTTGGTTGTGTAATTGGTTTAGGATTCTAATGGTTGAAATTGAAAGAAAACATGCTTGGTTAGGGGTAGGTTCGCGGGAAATCAAACTAACGATGAGGAGAACATCGGTACTGAGATTCTTTTTCGGTAATTTTGTTACATGCAGAGAGTGCCGACCGAGCTTCCATTTATAATAATTTCAATTTAAATCTAAAATAAAAGTCCTATAAATATAAAATTAAATCTATTTTCGATCCAGTGTAGTTCAATTCAGATTTAAGAGCATCTAATTAGCAGTTTGGCGTGAGATGGAGTAATTCATCACGAGCGGCAGTGACGCGGCCGGCCGGTGCAGCGCCGCAATTATATTTGCATACGGATACAACCGGCGCTCGGTCGACTGACGCTCGCAGGAACCGGACGTGACGTCAATAATACGCTTAGCGTCAAGTGTTTCGTAAAACGAACGCGTTAATACAATGGCCGTGCACCGAACTTTTTTTTGATTTTTGGTTTTACTGAATACACGTGTAGTTAATTAGTATTTAAATCGAATAAAGTTTTTACAGAGGATATTATAATAAGGGCAATATAATTATTAATTATGTCGGTCGATCTTGTTGATTTCCTTTTGGATTTATACATATCTGACGCATATCTAATAGTATTCGTAGGATTGAATACTCAGTTCTCGCTATTGTGGCGAAGGAAAACCATTGAAAGGGAAAATTAAGAACGTTTAGAGATCTACATACATAATGTTTTTAAGGGCGTCTGTTGTGTTAGGTTTACCCAAATTTGACTTACTTTAACTTGCCTTGGCCAATATGACCATTTGATATATAACCAATATGACCAATATGTTTTGGCCAATATGATAAGGCCTTAAATGGCTTTAATTTCAAACAAAAGCCAAATAAGCCAAACAAAACAAATAATGTAATATAATACCTGGGATTCTGGGTTCACTCAGCTGCATGTTGCTCTAAGAAAAGTGTGTAAGAAGGCGTAGAGTATATCATGACTGTTGTTTCTCTAATTACAATTTAATTGTGATGAGAGAAACCTGCCGGACACTACCCTTTTCACCCAGGTTTAACTGGAAGGGAATGTACCCATGTTATTGTATACCGTGTTGTACCCCCCTGTTGTAACCGTCATATTCTACTTTCTGTACTTGTCGGTGTTACACAAGAACGAATACCACGGTCATCGCTTTGATATTAATAAAGTCATTATTACTGGTCTTCCCTACATTACATCGGCTAAGGTTCCTAGAATTATATTTGCATTGGTCACCTTATAGACGCCTAGAGATATTACCAGTTGACACGATCGTCGCAATTTAGTTATAGCCCGTGGCCGTGTGATCGTCTCACACGGGCAATCGAAGCGGTAATCTACAAAGGGATTCCACATATCTATGTGTATGGCATATAGTCAATTGTTCTATAAAACTTTAGTTTGTTTGACATATCCCTGTAAAATTTTGGACAGTTTGACATCATCATCATCATCTGCCATTTTATCCACACCACACATGGTTTGACTACCATCAACATTAATAGAAAAGTATTACAGCGAATTCTTATATGCATAAATGTAGAATGATGCGTGGTAACAAATACGGCACACGACTACGTGCCGCATACACATACATACATATGAAAGTTGAATGGAATTCTATGAAAAGTATTTTGTATTTCTATTCATGGCAAGCTAAGCATCTCTCGAGAATAAATCTTTAAGCCAGTAGTACGCGGCCGCACCGCTTCAACTCGCCTTTGCGAACTACAAAAGGACTGGCAATTTATAACTATGGCAACAAGAAAGCGTTTAATATTAAAATAAGTGCCATTTCTCTTTTATAATTAAACTAGGTTATGTACGTCAGCCGCGCTTTAAACTCTCCTTGAAATTAAATATTTTTTCTTTGACGACTGGTTGTTATGTAGAAACGCTTATTATTATTTTATATTTATATTATATGACTGCCTCGTTGGTCGAGTGGTTGCAAGCGCGACTGCCGAACGGGAGATTCTGGGTTCAAATTCCGGGTCGGGTACTATGAGAATTTTCTAATTTAGAATTTCTGGTAGTGACTCGGAGTCTGGATCAATGCCCGGTGTATGGCAACAGGCTCACCACCTATTCCATGGGACTAAAACGTAACTGGTGAAACGTGGGAGTGTACTACACTCCTCTGCCTACCCCTTTGGGGATTACAGGTGTCTTGTTACGTTTATAATATAATAATAATAATAGTGAAGGTAAGGAAATATGAATGGATATGATTTTATATTTTAAACATGCATTGTACATAGAGCTAGTTTAGATAACGATATCAAAATTGTGTGTAAAATAATGTGATTGTGTGTGGTAATATTTTGTGTGTGATTTGCACATTGCAGACCTGACGATATCCATCAACTGTATTCCGGACGTACCGTGGAGATCAACAACACGGATGCTGAAGGTGAAAACTTTTGTATCTTCATGTTTGTATTCCCCGAAGGGACAAGCGGACGAGTGAAGTAAGAGGGGGTCTCTATTGCCATATATCGGGTACAAATCTGAATTCCGAGTTACTATCGAGAATTTTAAGTGAGAAGAATATTATATCGGGACCGGGGACAGATCCTAGGTCTCATCGATCGGCAGGTGCCACTCGACCGGGCAGGCGAGTCGACGTAATCTAACAATATAATGAAACGTGACAATATATTAAAACAAAAATGACACAAAAGTGTAAAGTAGCGATTCCAATTTTAGCTCAGTTAAAACAAAATAATTCAATTTTACTAATATGCGGGTGGTCACACACACGAGCGGACGGAGCTCGTCATCGGATAGACACGGACGGGACGTGCGCAGGGCGGCTGGTGCTGAGCGACGGCGTGGTGTTCGCGGCGCGCGACCTGCGGGCCGACACCATCGTGGACGTGGCCACGCTCACGGGCGCGCAGGGCACGGCCACGGGCAAGTTCCACGCCGCGCTCGTCAGCAACGACGCGCGCCTGGAGCGCCTGGGCGAGCGCGCCGGCCGCGCCGCCGGCGACCTGGCGCACGCGCTGCCCTTCGCGCCCGAGCTGCACTTCGGCGAGTTCAGCAGCGCGCTGGCCGACATGAAGAACAGCGTGGCCGTCAGTAGCTCTCCCCTCCTATGTCCCGACCTTCCCCGCCCTTCCCCGCCCTTCCCCGCCCTTCGCCCTCTTCGGAGTCGCCTCTCGCGACCGCGGGGCGATCGTCGGAGACTCGTAATGTAATCGTTTCTTTTACCCGCATCTGAAACTCCCGCATGAGGAAGGTCGAGGAAGGTAAATCGTTACAAATTATTGTAAACGATCGTTGACGAGTTCCGAATCATAAAAAAACGTGTTACGGACGAATCGTCCGGGGGGCACCCGTGTAGCTAGTGCGGGCTGTGTTCCAGGAGCGCAACAACGCGCAGCCGTCGTGCGCGGCGCTGTTCATCCTGGCGCACCTGGGCTTCGAGTTCCCGGGCCGCTGGCTGCACGTGGACATGGCCGCGCCCGCGCTCTGCGTACGTACGCACGCACCCACCGATATACGCGTAACAAAAAACGCACGCGCACGCATATCCCCCATGTCTTTGTTTAGTACTGATAGGCTGTACGATCAGAAGCGCCTGTGTAAATTTAAACTGTTCCGATCTGAAGTAAAGCTCGACGTGATGATATTTAATTCCAAACAATGTAACTAAAATAAAATGCGCAACGGTTTCGACGTCAACATTGAGCTTCCTGGCGCTTTAATACGTGTCCGTCTACCACATTAAATCGTGTAACTACAAATATATGATAATTTCGGAACACCACAGGGCGAGCGAGCGACAGGCTATGGAGTGGCACTTCTGTCAGTGCTCTTCGGCCATTACACACACAGTCGTCTCCTCAAGTGGCTGAGCCCTGGCGCCCTGCGCGAATGATCTCCGTCGTCTGCAGGGACTGATGTGAACTAACACCTGCACTTCGAAACAGCTACGGACCATAAAACAATGTCACTGATCTTTATCTGCATTTTATACAAATATCATGTCTTCATTGAGATGTATTTTTGAAGTCAATCCTTTGGGTAAAACACCCAATGATTTAAAAGCATAATTTTTGTAAAATTCGTATTTTTTTATTGAGTTTATAAGTTTTTTTATGTGAATGTTACTTATAAAAACGTATGCAAAACATGTTTTTGCTTTGAAATAGCAATAAAACATATGACAGAATTAATAAATGATTATAATAATGATAATGGTACATTAATAAAGAAATATGTAATTATCTTTTAAAATCTTACTATTAAATGTTTCGTGAGTATTTAGACACATGATTAAATATGTACCGGCTTAACTCACGTACCTTTTTCGAGATGGCCCGACTAGTTTCCGACCTGTACGAGATCCATCCTCATGAGCTCCCGCCGCTTACAGCGAGATCTATATTAGAGTGCTCATACAAAAAGTACATAATTATGTCTTTTTAATAGCTGTTAATTTTTTATAACTATAAGTCATCAAAGCTAATCTCAGTGAAGAATTGAGCTGTCAGAGGTGTGTTTACGTCCGAGGACTGAAGTGGACTCTTTTCACCTCATTCTTCCAGCAACAGCCTTTCAATAAGTAATAATGATATAATATTTAATATAAGGGTTTTATTTTTATGAAATCTGTCGATAAATACATATGGTCTCAAGATGATTGATTTTGACACTGAAAAAAAATTTAAATGCATCTCTCAAACTTGCATCTCATTTAATTCATTTAATATGCGATGACTATATCTAGTAAAAGTAATCACAAAATCATGTATATTTAAGAAAAATGCATTTTGATACTTTTATTACGTAATATATTTTCTGTATGTATTATATAAAACAAAATATTTAATTTCATTTGTATTATAAATTTTACTCATGAGATAAACTTATAAAAACAGTTAAAATATTGTCCCTTATCATGAACTCTGATGACTTGCAGTGCTGCGATCTTATGTATATGCTTGAATCTTACCACAGTCTGTCCTGATACCACCAAAATGTTTTTGGATTGCCTAATAAATAAACATATATAACGTAATATGACGCCTGTAATCCCCAAAGGGATAGGCAGAGGAGTGTAGTACACACCCCCATGTTTCACCAGTTATGTTTAAGTCCCACAATGGAATAGATGGTGAGCCTATTGCCATACACCGAGCATACATCCAGACTCCGAGTCGCTACTGTAAATTCTAAATTAGAAAAAATAACTTATTTATAATCTATACATATAATAAAACTGTAACTGATCACTGTATGTACATGGCAAATATATTTAAAAATTCATAGTGGGGCGCCTTTATATACGCAAGAGAACCCAAAACAATGTTTTTCCTTTTTGTCTATTTGTCTGTATGTTTGTCCACGCTAATCTCAGAAACGGCTTATCCGATTGGAATGCAGTTTTCAGGATTATATTGTGACGGGCGTCCCTTAACATTTTCTGTTTTTTTATTCAAATCGGTTAACAAATAAAGAAGTAATGTCAATTTATTTTTTCAAAACTTACGAAATCTACGTGGACGAAGTCGCGGGCATAGCTAGTGTTAAATATAATTCAATAAAATATTACCGACAATAAAGTATTGATAGTTATAATGAATATGTAATAGACTGAGAATTTCATCGACAAATTATGCTACTAAGAAATATATCAATATTACCTAATTCAGCCAAAGAAGGGAGACAGACGACAACCCATTCAAATAGTCAATAATTTTTACAAAAGAAATATAATTTAACATTGATGTAGGGAACGCTTCTTCATGTTGTTGTAATTGTCGGGTCTGTAAGATTACAGATGTATACCAATCTGTGCTCTCTGCTTACACCGTGAGAGAAGATATGAAGATGGTTATGATAGCGATGATAGCGTCAAGATAAACTTATGATCATGAATATAATTATGATCATGTGTCACCGTGCAATGTTACCCTGGCTCATGGTTTCATCATCATCATCGTCAGCCTACTCCCGTCCACTGCTGGACATATACCTCTCCAATAGCACGCCACTGAGCTCGATCTTCAGCTCTTCTCATCCTACCACTGCCAGCCACTTTGCGTATGGTTTAATAGGTTTTCTATTTACACTCTTATATGTAAATACGAATGATAAAATTATGAAAATATTGAACAAGTTTTGTAACAATTATGTGTATGACTATTTTTATAATTATTGAAGTCTTACATTTACATATACCTACATGTCTTTACGGAAATCTTTTGATAATTATGAATTCAGTCATGTTTTCTATTGTTCACGTTTAAAAACTAAAAATATTTTTTCTTATAGATTTATCAAAACGCAAATTTAGTCCACAGTATCATATTTATATTTTAATATTGCTAAGGTGTTATTTTAATATTTTTTTCACTATTTTATGTACTTTCTTATAAATGTTTATTTCCAACTAAGCTATGTTGTATACTAATGAGTTTTTATCATAGAAAAATGGCTCCTTTAGACATTTTCTGGTGCTTTTTGGTAATGTCGTAGCTAATATACTTACTGACATAATAATACAGCCTGTTTGCAATGTAGGAAGTAATGTTTTTTTAATATAGCAACTAAGATGACACCAACTGACTTATGTCACCAGACTTGGCGGAAGCCTAGATTTTCCTGATGAGTCTTTTACCGGTTAATAATTATGTTAAGAATTCGTTTGTTTTAATTTACAACTAACAAGAGTTATAGTTATAAGTAAACAATTTGTGTTCTCTGCAGCCAAATCCCATAATTGTATTAAAGCATTAAATGATATTTTTATTTTCATCGTTTATGATTGAGACAGGTTGATGTAATGCAGGATTCCTAGATAGATTGGCAATAATAAATTGATAAGCACAGTATTATTGTTCTCTTATTATCCGCCTTCGTTAATTTACACCCAAAAATTAAATTACTTTAATTTTGTGTCATACATTCAAATGTGCCCAAAATTAATCGACGATTCTTTAACATTAGCACATTAGGCATTTTAGAACACGTGCTCAGAAAGTACGCGTCATAAAAACTAGTCTTAACACAAAAGTAAAAAACGTAAAATTACGGCTGTAATGCCTGAAGGGGTAGGCAGAGGATTGTAGTACACTCTCGTTACACAAGTTGTTTCTTACAACCACTTGACCCACGAGGCAGTATAAAATTTTGAGTAGAATGCGTTTTTCCCGGACATTGAGTGCGCCCTATAAGACAGATGCTGCAATTTTGTTGTACATTTATTTCTGCACTTTTGCTTTTGAGCAGAGCGTATCAGTGCATGCACGATGGCCGAAATACAGAACTATCATTTCGATAGTGTAGAGTAGTAAAACAACTCTTAAAATTATTAAATCACGACTGATATGCCTTCAAACAACAATCTACACAGCAAATGTGTACACTATTAAAATATCAGTATCACATGATACGTAAGTAACGAACGATACTGAAGTTATCCCCACAGCCATATCACAATAATAATCCGATATATTCCCCATAAATCCGGTAATAACAATATGAAGTGTTTAATAAATTCGTCTTACTGATTCTACAAGAAACTGGTTTAATATAGGATCAAAGGACAAAGGTTAAAGAAAACACGAGCATTTTTTAATCGGATTTTATCAATGGTTTCATCAATAATAATGTAGGGTAATAATACTAGTTATGTATATAAAAGCACATAAAATTCAAATGTTTGTATAATATGATGCATTGTAAAATTTTGACTTTGTCATCAAAAAATTAGACAAAAAATAAATGCACCCATCGCGCCTTATACATGGCAACATTTCTACATTTTTTGGCAAAAATATGATCGCACGTTATACAGTCCGACAAAAATCATAAGGATTGGGCTAATTGTAAGTCGGATCAAAGCGGCTTACATTGTAACAGCAAACGGCAAGTAAATGGCATATTGTAAAATCATATCTCATCTTGATGTCCGTTATCGCTGGTAACATTTTTAGTAAATTAACCACTGAATATGATGTCGGGCTATGAATAAATTCCAATATGCCTTTCTTTAGCAAAAGTTATAATTTACTGCTAAAAATCAATACATAAATAAATTTTCAACCAATTTCATATTATTAAAAAAATAAATATAGTTCCATTGCGATAAAAATAAATTATGATAATTTTTAAGAAAACTTACGGCAAATCGATAAAAAATTTATAAACAAATGCAAATGACTACTTATACAAAAAAAAAACAAACTCAGGTCAAACATTACTATGGGCCCATTGCGATTATGAGAATTTCTCAGTATGAATCATTTCACAACCCTTTATTTTATAAATGTATGGTGATAAGTCAAATTTAAAATAATAAAAAAGGGAAATGTTATTAATTATGAATTTTACTGAGCCAAATTTTACCCGAATTTGTTTTCGATTTAAAAAAATATTTTACCCGAATACTTTTAAAATGTTATTGAACAGTACTCCATATACATAAAAATAAAGTATTATTCAATGACAGTCCAAGTATAATGGTAAAAACTTGGCGGCATTTAATTGTACAATTATTCAGTCCCGGATCCCGGTTCCGTAGTTGGCGCCGCCCGCCCTGTTTAGCGCGTCCTTGAATTGATCAATGTCTATTTCGGCTTGACTTTCCAACTGAAGTTCGACCGCGAAATTCTGAAACGAGAAATGATATGATAGGCATAATGATTAAGAAGTTGAAATAGACAAGTGATAAAAAGTATAAGAATTTCAATTTAAAACATTTGTATGCGATACGAAATATAGTGATATTTCTATCAAAACATTTTAATAAAATACAAAGATAAAAATGGTAATAGCGAGCCCGCCACTCAATTGTCGTGATTTGTGAAATGGAACGTTTTCATCGAGTTATCATGACAGTTGACAGCTAGCTTTACAACTTTATATTCGTAGGTGATGTTTACGTTTCTGAAAGCTCTGAATTTGTAAATAATGTAAGTTATAAAATGGAAAAATTACAAAAAACTATAGTTTGCAGAGAAGAACAGCTAACCGGCCTGTTGAATCTCCTCGGAGAATGTGACGAGTCTTTACCGCATTCATTGTTCGTGAGCGGGAGTATGGCGACCGGTAAAACTTTATGCATAACCTCTGTACTGCAGTATTTAAACTACAAGTATGTTACAATCAATTGCATTGAATGTTATAGTCCCAGGATTATGTATGAAGATATACTATCTGGCCTTCGTGAGGAGGATGTGGAAATCAAGTGCGATACGATGCTAGATTTAATTAACGGTCTCAAACAATTCGATGAAAACCAAAAATCGTACGAACCAATCGTACTCGTATTCGACAAGGCTGAAAGGCTTCGGACCATGGACCAGACCATAATGAGCACGTTCTTAAGACTCCGCGAGTTCTGTAACCTTAATATTTGCACAATATTCGTAACGCATTTAGTTTACGACAACTTCTTTTTTAAAATGGGCGTACGGGAGCCTATAAAACTATTCTTTCCCAATTACAATAAGGAGGAGTTGTTCAAGATAATATTTTCGAATCACAAGTCGTTCGTGCGTCACGTAATGAGCAATCATAGTAACATAATTGACGACAGAGTACGAGATGACGTAGCGAGGCCTGAATTGTTCGCAAACTTTCTGAACGCATTCCTGAGCGTGTTCTACAGAGCGTGTCGCGATCTGATCGAGCTGCAGCACATGGCACGTGTAAATTTCGTACAATACTGCGAGCCGATCACTCGCGACGAAATACCCGCGTCCGATCTCACCAAGCTGTGGCGGCACGTCGCGCCCATACTCAAAACCAACCTGGACCTTCTCTATCTACGTATAAATACACAGAGACAAAAACATCACTCTCCGAACACAGGTAATGCTGAAGTTACTGACATTTCACCATTGTACAGTTTCGAAAACACCCTGATGGAGGAGCTAATGTCTACAAAGACATTTGCCCAGAGTTTCGAGCTGCCCTATTATGCCAAGTTCCTTCTCATCGCTGCATACTTGGCGAGCTACAACCCACCCAAGGAAGACAAAAGACTGTTCATGAAGAATCACGGTAAACAAAAAAAGAGAATGCAACAAGTTAAAGCGAAAGCAAGGATCAATGAGAAACTCAACACACAGCTTGGACCTAAAGTGTTCACTTTGGACCGGTTATTGGCCATCTTCTACTCTATTCTAGAAGAAAAGATAGGCCTAACTAGTAACTTACTGGCCCAAATAGCCACACTGGTTGAATTGAAGCTTATCGCTGGCAACAAGGAAGTTGACTTGGATGTATCCAAATACAAGTGCATTGTTGGTTATGATTTCATCTCAGCTGTCGCTCAAACTGTTGGCTTTAACGTTAGGAAATATCTATATGACTTTATGTGATATGATATCATTTTACTCTGCTGGTATGTTAAAGATTAAAGTCCTTCTATGGTGTTTGTTGTATATGTGTAAATTATATGAGTGAATGTTAATTAATTAACCATAGTATCCAAACATGATAATTAGCGTTGCATGATTTATACATGCATGCAATAAAAACATAATATTTTAAGAATTTAAGCTCCCTTCTGTGGGTCTGCGGATCAAATCTTGGGCACAAACCTCTTACTTTAAAATAATTGCTTCTTTATTATATTTTATCTACACACAATACATTTTAATACATAGGAAATAAGAATGAGAATGACATATATACAGCTTATTTTCCTGCAAATTTTTTTCCAACATATAATTAAATTACATGTAAGAATAATTGCCAGTCCAAAAGCAGTGTAGACAAAATGCTACAGACAGAACTTATAAAAAGAAAGACAAAAATTATTTGTTTTCATATTCTGCTACAAGTTTTTTAAAAATCTATTTCAATAATGTAAGCAAATATTCGATGGTGTCTACCATTAATTGTAATGAAAAATATATAGTTCAAGTATCAAGTGTTCAAATAAAAAGGTCTGCATTTCTTCAGAAGAATCCATAGTACATATGATGATGATATGAAGAATGACTACTTTACATTGAGTATCTGAGCAAATGATTGCCCCAACTGATATATACATATATATATATATATTCAGATCCGAGATCTAGTCTGGATCTGGATATATATATATCAGAGAGAGAGATATATATATATATATATATATCAGAGAGAGAGAGATATATATATATATATATATATATATCTCTGGAAATCTTGTGGTTACAATAGCACAGGTCATCTAGTTTGGCATCAAATTTCTATGGGTGAGCTAGTCAGATATTCTTTAAATATAGAAGTTGTGATTGAATAAAAATATTTTATATAAAAACAAAAACATAAAACTTCGTCAAAAACAAAAAATATTTTATTATCTGTAAAAGTCGTCGGGTTGGCGCCATATTTTCTTGAACCCATAGCGTTGTTTATCTCAATGTAACTATTAAGAGTTTACTATCTGAACATAAATTACTTTACAGTTAAAGTGCCGATAAGATATATAAGGAGTATTGCACTTCACAATGGTGTAATATTATTGTCGGTCTCAATACTATATCTCCGACAGAATAGTAAATTATTTGTGATAAGCTTTTACAAAAAAAAAAATGTCTATGGTATGTTCCGTCACAGAATATTTAATACTTCCAAAGATAAATAGACTATAGTGACCAACTTTTTTTAAGTGTCTTGAAGCGTCGTACAAAAAAAAAAAATTATAAGCAGTTTTAACACACGTATAATGCTACTTCGTTATATGAACAGAGATTATGGCTTGACTTGATCTATTTTAACTACATTCCAACATTCTAACTCTTCGCCTTAGAGAAATATTCCCCTGTATAGCCAGTATATGGGGTGTTCGCGGCGTCTAGGTAAATACTAAATAGTGAGATAAGTACATAGTTGTGAATATGTATCTCCACACAAAATTGCCCTCCCTCCCCCCTTCCACTTCTACCCCTTTCCCGTTCTCACCCCTTCCCGTGGTCCTCTAATGAAACTGTTACGTTAAAATTCGTGAACAATAGTTGAAACAAATACTCACGGAAATAATGTCCTTAATGATGGCCTTGTCGGTGGACATCTTGGCGCGGTTGATGACCGACACGTTGGGCCCCACCCACGTCACGAACAGGAACTTCTTGCGCTTCGACATCTCGTCGCCCATCTGCAACCTGCCAGGAATCAAAAAATTATACCTTAATTACATATTTAAAAGGTAATAGCAAAATAGGGAGGAAGGTATATATGTGATACCACTTCGAAATCGGAACGACGCTTGTAACAAATTTCGAAGGTTCAAGATGGCCCATTGGTCGTCAGTCCAACAATCTGCTGAAGACATGGTTTCGATTAACACCCAGAAAACCAATTTAATCGTGAGCATATAAGTATTATTTAACTGCGTGTAATGAGATATCTATAGAATTATTCATTTGTATATAAATTCAGTGTATGTATGTGTGTGGGTATATACACACCCACGCACACACATATAATATATGTACATACATAGTGTATTTGTATATATATATACACATACATATAGTTCACTAACCGTCTGGTTATCAAGAAGAATGTTCCACCTAGATTAGAATCAGATGGCCTTGTTTGGATACTAAATTACAATTATTTAAAATTTCTTCCGAAGGACGTTATTATATTTTTTAATTAAACAAAACGGATTTAAAAGCAAAACATCAGCCTGGGGATTGTAGCAGACGAAGAAAAATGCTTTAGCCTTCTACATAAAATTGTCTATTAACCAAATGACTTGAGGGGATTATCCCCAGGCAAAATTGCCCCATGCCATTGAGACCCCAGGCCGGCAACCGTCATATTTTAACTAGACGCTGCACAATACATATTACGCATACAAGATTACTCGGAAAACATGCCATTGAAAATGCGAAACGATCTCCAGGCTAAGCCTAAAAGAAATACGAGGGGACAAGGAGAGGGGGGGTACCGTGACTTTGCATATAATTACACACTGTCTCAAAATTCTCGAGGAGAGACGTCTGGGCGTGCAGAGGAATTCGAAGGAAATTAAAGTACACGCGTCTCGAGCTACGTGGACGTCAGCCATCCTTATATCGTTCACACTGGTCACTGTTGGATACTGGTCTCCTCTCGGAATGTTAAAAGTAAAGATCATAGGCTGCCACGCTGGCTGATTACGGCTTGACTGACTTATTATATAGAGATCTCTAAGATGCAAAGGTATCCTCACGTTTCTTTACCTTCTTCTTTCTCTTCTTCTTTCTTATCATTAGAAGAGATCCCTCTCCAACAATGGAATGATACAAATTGGTCATGAAAACTATGAGTGTTCTTAGAGTAATAGTGTATAAAAAATGTTTTTTTTTTTAAATTCAGTGTAAACGTTAAAAATTATCTAACGGATTTCATTAAATCGTGAAACAAATCAATCATCGTTTACAAAATGATAGATGTTGTGAAATCATATCTCATTAGTATAAAAAAAAAGGTCCAGTAACATTCCACTCCTGGAATATGGGTCTCCTCTCATATTGAGAGGGTTAAGGCCGTAGTCCGCCACGCTGGCCAAGTGCAATTCTTATTACATATGGAAATGATATTCACATGCAAACAACAGGAACCGAATGCCCATACCTTAAATTTTTTTATGATGTAATAGGTTAGCGTCTGCTCGCGATACTGTTCGATGGAAAGCGTAGAAGCGTCATAAGATGGAGCACGCATGTCTAGGAAAAGCCCTACTCATAGCAGAAACACGTCGGCATAGTATTCCACTCCTTAGTCGTCTGGATAATGGGTACTTATCGTATTTTAGATATTCCTGTATCGGTTGGTCGTGGTCGTGGACGTGGTCGCTACGGAATTATACATTATTTCAGTAAAGGAAAAAAAACTAACCTTATTACTAGAGTAAAATGAAATTTAATAATAGCCATTAATCGGTGACAAATAATTATTTTAAAGCAGTATTATTATAATAATATTATTTGAATTTACTCAATAACCGCAAATAAGGAAACTGCGAAGTCTCCTTGTAAGACGTTATTGCCGTATACTTATGAAGGACTTACTCCTTATTACCCTACCATTATTATTATTATTTATTGTTTATTTATGATACGTTACGTAACCGATGAAGTTTGTTACAGTAGAGCAATGGTCGTTAAACCAGTTGGGTCGAATGCGGGGGTGAAGAATGAAGGCGGTGTTAAATCAGAATTTTATTTAAGGGATATCTATTAAATAAATAAAAATATTCAGCTCCCGAGTTCACCACCAATCCATATCAGGACACTGGAGGTGCGTGGTAGAAAACGCTGGGCGTGAAGACTTATAGGCGAAATCCATATACACCATTAAACAATAAAATGAGACAATCAACTAGTGGGTTGTTAACAGATTTTTTTTATAAAAACAGTCAATAAACAACCGGACGAGTTAGAGTCTGTAAGGATTCGCCTTAACAAGGTTACCTCAGTACTTAGTGGTCCTGACAATACTTGCCGGACATCAGCCGTGCACGAGCACAATCTGGTCACGTCCCTAGTATCACATTCGCACATCATCCCAGTAGCCGGGACAACACGTATGGGGACGATTTGTTTAATGCAAGTATAGTACTTTGTTACCTACATACATGTTTTAGCTCATGCCCTATTCATCGCAGTGAAAGTTCACAAGGTCGTTCCTTAGAAGAGGACTGTGTGGATCGGGAGAGCGTCGCGGAGGTCACGAGAGTAT